>JAGKTI010001196.1:0-30795 GCA_018397915.1 Birgus latro
GTGGTGAGGCATGTAGTGATGCAGGCCGGCGTGGTGAGGCATGTAGTGATGCAGGCTGGCGTGGTGAGGCACGTAGTGAGGCTTGTAGTGATGCAGGTCGTGTGGGTGAAGGTTGTGATGATGCTTTATGGATGGAAAATTCCACCCTAGGCCACTCTGGTACGTGGCGGCTCAGCCTTTGGCGTTTCCTCCTCCCACCAGCCTCCACCTCCTCCGTTCCTTCCTTCACTCCCTACCTCCCCTGCCACTTTCTTCACGGAGCATATATCACCCTGTGCAGGATCATCAACTACATCTGACCCTTCCTTCACTCCCTACCTCCCCCACCACTTTCTTCACGGAGCATATATCACCCTGTGCAGGATCATCAACTACATCTGACCCTTGATCATCAGAATAGGCTAATGATCGTGCAGATGGGAAATATTGCCGCACAGTGGAGAATTCACGGTCACTCTCCTCCTCTGATGCGTACTTTTCCATACTCAGCATTGCAATATCAGTTTCCTCAGAGGAGGAGTCACTTTCCCCACTCACAATTGGTGATAATGGCATATCTAACTCCCTTCCTATCGCACTATCACTTAGGCCATTCTTCCTAGGGCCTTTCATCTTCATGGGTGTTGAAGTCGGTGGACTTGGGCGTTCACCCGAGGGTCCGGACACAGGAATACCTATTTGCGTAGGTCTATCCATCACAGAGGTACGCAGGCAATTGGTGTGTGACTGGGATGCATGCGGGAGGGTTGCCAGCTGGTGTGGGTGGTGGAAATAACCAACTGAATATTCAAACAATGGCGCAAATTACTAAAACATGTATACATGACCCCCTGACGGCCTGGGAGGACATGTATACATGTCACCCGGACGGGATGGGTTAAGGTCGTGGTACTTGCTCTTTTTGTAGTTTAGGCTCTTTTTGTAACTCTCATTACTGTTAATTATATAATATGCCGTCGTGAAGTTGCAGTTTGATACTGAATGGGTCACTTTTGCCGAATGGAGGGTGATACATTATATTGTCAGTATAATTTTCTTGCCTAGTAATCTAGTACTGATGGATTATCAGGTCCTTTTTATCTGGTGTTTTCTTTTACATGTACAAGATCCAGGAGCTTTTGATCCCAGCAGCTTTCATGGCTTCTTACATCTAAAGTATTCCAATTTATATTTTTATTGAAATCCCCAGTTAATATAATTCTTTTAGATTCCTCTTCCATTCTATGTAGGAATGTCCTTTAACTCTGAATTGTACTTTCTGCCAAGTCTTCATATTTGCCTCTTTTCCAAGTGTTTATTTTGGGTGGCATGTACAAATTTGCCACAATTACTTACCCTTCAGATGTATTAATCTCTTGTGCAGTCATTTCTACTTGCGAGGTACATCTAGCTCTATTTCTTTGACTTGTAGATTTTTCTTTGTTAATATTATAGTTCCTTCTCCTTTTCTTAATTTTCTGTCTCTTCTCCATATATTGTATTCCTCAAAGTTTTGGGTATCGTTTGATATCTTTGGGGTTAATTTTGTTTCAGTTTGGCAAATGATATGTGGTTCCTTTTCTTTGGTATAGTGTTATAGTCTATGTGTGTGTGTGTGTGTGTAAGTAAGCAGGGAGCTAGGTTCAGTTAAAAGTATGAGTAATGTAGTCATTGTACAGTAATACAGTGTATGGTGGTGTAGGACCAGGCGGTAGTTAGCACAGTACGGTGTCTAGTCTTATGTATACAATTTTTTTTAAAATTGTGATTATTATGTGCACATTTACATTAACCATTTGTGTGTATGTTTATAGATTTTATTTTTAACAGGATATTTGGCAGATCTTGCATCAAAGTGAAGTCTGCACTTGTCAACCAGATAAAGCTGTGGAGTCACAGCGATTGCTCAGCTAAGCAGCAGTGCAAGTATGAGGTAATGTATCTTCTGATGCTAATTTATCATGCTGTACACGTTATTGACTAGTGCAATATGTTTTAATCTGTACATACCTGTATTTTCCTTGTCTGTTATCTATTTCGTTATTTGTTGTCATTGTCTGGTGCTTCACAATTTTATGTATTTTAATCAGTTCCTACCTGTATTTTCCTTGTCTATAGCTGTTTAGTCATATGTCATTGTTTGGTTGTTCACAGTTTTACTAACATCTTTCAGTCTTACGTATATTGTATACGGTAGGGAGGTAGAAGAAATATTACCAAAGAATGTAGGAAAGTAGTAGTGTATACAGTGATTCCTTGGCTATCGCAAAGTTGGTAATTAAGGTTTTTGTTATCTCTGCAAGATGAATATCCGCACTCCTGCCATTATTGCAATTTTTTTTGGCGGACAAAACTCCATATCACACACCTGAGCTGGTTTCTGGCAACAGTGATGTGCAGTATGTGTGGCTTCTGATTGCTCTGAAATTAAAAGATGAGACCTTGCTCGAAGTGTTAATCCCTAGTGGTGCAAACCCTTATCTCTCCATCCCCTTGCCTCAAAACCCCTTACCTCAGGCTCAGCTCAGGTCTCTCTGTGATATGTGCTTTTTCCTTATTGTGCCTTTTTATAACTTCCTGTTAACCTAACTATGCCTATGTGTGTTTCTTGTACTTGCCATAACAGTATGTATGTATTTTGTGGGTCTGAATTGTTGTAAAAGGGAAGATTTGTGTTTATGAGTAGACCGAGAAAGACATGGGACGAGGTCATTAAATGTGACTTAAGGGTTAAGGGACTGAATAGGGAGGCTGCCAGAGATCGAGCAGCGTGGAGAACCGCCATTAGGTGACCAAGGCCGACACATGCAAGCATGTTGGAGCCTTCAAAAACGAAAAACGAAAAAACACCAGTTAACCCATTGGCTCCCAGATTTCCTGTGCAAGGGATTTTGTCAGAAGCATGCTAGGCGTAGCGCCCTCTGCCTGTTGGCTCAGTCGCGAAGCTCATAGGCCCCTACCCAAGGGTTCCTTTTTTTTTTTTACTAAATTTTGAAAATACCCAGTTCTGTCCTGTATTGGGGACACTGAGTGCTAATGGGTTAAAGATACTGATAGATTTGCCAGTGTTTAACCCATTGGTTTCCAGGCTTCCTGTGCAAGGGATTTTGCCGGAAGGTTGCTAGGTGTAACACCCTCTGCCTGTCGGCTCATAGTCGCGAAGCTCATAGGCCCCTACCCTGGGGTTCCCTTCTTTACTAAATTTTGAAAATACCCTGTTCCATCCTATATTGAGGACACTGGGCACTACTGGGTTAAGATAAATCCATAGGTTCTGTGCTCTGGTTATCATGCTGTTTTGTTATCACACACTAAGCTCACTACCAGTTATGCACAAGACCTAAGGAATCTCTGTACTCTGCTTGAACCTAGCATTACTGGTGCTTTTGGTCAGTCAGTCAGTTTAAATGATGCCATCCTTCCTGGAGAATACCCATATTGTGGTTGGTTGTGATACAACTGATTGTGAACTGGATGCTAAGTCAAGTGCCAGTACCATGTAACTGATACCCAACAGTTGCTTTAAACTGTTGAGGAAAAAAGACCTCTCAGATATTTTATAAGCTTTGTAATAATGTGAGAGTCTCAGCTTGGACTCTGTTTTAGTTATGGCTAAGTTTCCTACTTAAGAACTATGATTGTGTGGCCAACTTGTAGCCACATTTCACTCTCATGGGATAGTAGGACCTCCTTTTTCTGGCATCAATGGGACCAAGGGTGTTCTGGATACAGGAAAGTGCCGGAAACAGGAAGGTGTACTTTATAATTACTCAAGGGATACCCATAAATACCTAAAAACTCACAAAATTCAATTCTGCTTACCTACATACCAAAGACAAGATGAAGTGTGTTGATCCTAGTGTGCTAGTACTGGTGGAGAGTTGGTTGTCAGGTAAGTAGCTTCACTTACTACAGTTCACTTTATTCATTGTTATATTGCACTTTATTCATACACCTATAGTAAAACTTATAACTGCTTACATCTACGGTACACTTACATAGACACTTATATCTTCACTTAAAACAAGTTATGCATTAGTGTAGGGCCTTTAGCACATATCAACATCAATCTCGTCATCGGCGACTTCTACTACTGAATCAGCTGATGGCAGTCAGAGAGTCTGTGTTCGGTTGCGATGGTTGAGAGACTGAAGGGATTACTCTCATAAAATCTCGTATGTCTCGCTGCTTACAACTCTTTCCTCTTTGCTGGAAAAACTCATTTTGAATGCAGTGAAGAGACATAATATCATGAGCACTCATGTACATGCACTGTTCTGCAAAGTTGATGAACACTGACAGACCTTTCACACCATCTCTCCATGACACTTTCAGCTCCAGTTCTTCCTCTTCCTCACTCTCAGCATCACTGATGCAATGATTTCATCATTATTAAGTGATAATGTCACTGGTTCATCATTATCAATATCAGCCAACTCCCCTAATGCATCATCACTTACTTGAAGTGTTGTAGCTCCGATATGGGAACAAATACAACCATGCACGGTAATTTTAAATATCATATTTATATATATATATTTTTTTACTTTTTTCTCTGTTTTATTACTAACTGCGTTATTATAACAAATATACTGGTTACGAGAAGGTGCCACTAATGGGGTTGCCGGAAAAAGAAAGTTCTGCTGTAATACCTCCTGGGGTCAGTGGTAGTCAGTCCTGAAGCATTATATTTCTTGTCTTTGCTCTAAATAATCTTCCATACACCTTTCCTACAACTGAGCAGACTTATATCACAATATTTTTTGCACTCACATCGATAATCTTTACTTTTGTAGTAAGGCACTATCACAACCTACTTCCATTTCAGCAACAGTTACAATGTAGACTGTAGCACCAGTTGAGCAGGGCAGTACTCCCAAGGTGGATTGAAAGCTGATGACAGGGAGAGCTGGAGCTCCCGTTTTATCAGCGCTGAGGGCTAGTTCCTGACCATCCCCCTTTGCTGAACTTTTTCAGTGTCTCAGCAACATAGAGAGTAGGCTGGCATGTTCTCCAGTATAAGTTTCTTTAACTGTCAACACCAAACTACATGCATTCTACACACTACACTTCTTTTTCAAAATTGACAAAAATGGCGTTGAAACACCCAGTCTCGGAGTCCCCTGGGGGGGGGGAGACCATAAATGCCCCCATCATCTGCCCTTCTCCTGGTGACAACTCTAGCCGCTGCTGGGAACCACTTTCTGACTCACTCCTTCTTCATTTCTGTAACATTCACGGCCTTTCCTCTAACTTTCGCTGTGTTGAGCACCACCTCTCCTCCTCTAAACTTCACTTTCTCTTCCTCTCCAACTCAGCTGTCTGAGGCAACTGACAGCAAACCCTTTTCTGTATCCTCCTACTTTCTCTGTTCTCATTTCAGAGCCAAAGGTGGCTGTTGCGTATATGTACGCAATGCTGTATTTTGCTCTCTTGTTCCTGAACTTGATTCTTCTGAATTCTCTACTCTCTGGCTTCGGCTTTCCTGTCATTCTCTGACTAAATATATCTGTTCTGTTTACTTATCTCCTAATCCTACTGACTATCAAAAATTCTTTGACTATCTTATTTCTGCGATGGAACACATTCTATCCATTTCTCCTTTCTCTAAAATCTCCATTCTAGGAGATTTCAATATTCAACACCACCTTTGGCTCCTCTCCTTTCACTGATCTGCTTGGTGAACAAGCCTACATCTTTTCTATCCTTATTGACTTAGAGCAGCTTGTACAGCACCCTACCCGTATCCCTGACCGCCTTGGAGAGAGTTCCAACATACTTGACCTGTTCGTAACAACTAATCCTTCTGCTTACGCTGTTAATCTTTTCTCTCCATTGGGCTCCTCCGATCATAACCTTATTAGCTTAACCTGTCCTGTCGCTCCGGTACGACCTGTGGACCCTCGAAAGAAATGCCATCTGTGGCATGTTGGAGCTGCAGATTGGGAGGCCCTCAGGCAGTACTTCTTTGATTTTCCTTGGAATGATTATTACTTCCATGGCCGGGAGCCATCTGAGTGTGCCTTTCGCATTACGGAGGTTATTCTCTCGGGCATGGAAGCATACATTCCTTTCTCATATCTTCTGACTAATGCAAGAACACCTTGGTTTAATCACGCTTGTTCTAATGCTGTCCGCAACAAGGAGTGGGCCTATAAAAGGTACCAGAACCGACCCACCCCTGAATCACATCTTTTCTATATTTCTGCCCGGAATCGTGCTAAGTCTGTTCTTTGCTCTGCTAAAAATAATTTCATCCGCGCTAAATGTTCTCAACTCTCCAACTCGAATTCTTCTTGCTCTTTCTGGCACCTTGCCAAAAACCTTTCAAACAACTTTACCTCCTCATCCTTCCCTCCTCTTTTGTACTCTGATGGCTCTGTAGCTATTTCTTATACTGATAAAGCACATCTCTTCGCTCAGACTTTCTCCTCCAATTCCACCTTAGACGATTCCGGTACTGTTCCTCCATCACTTCCCTCCTCTGACATTCTCATGATTGACATTAAAATTTCTTCAGCTGATGTATTTTCAGCCATCACTGGCCTCAATACTAACAGGGCATATGGGCCAGATGAAGTCCCTCCTGTTGGCCTCAAAAACTGTGCTTCTGTGCTTACACCCTGCCTAGGTAAACTCTTTCGCCTTTGTCTGTCAACTTGTACCTTTCCTTCTTGCTGGAAATTTGCTTTCATTCAGCCAGTCCCAAAGAAGGGTGACCATTCCCAACCCTCTAACTATCGTCTAACTATCGTCCAATTGCTTTAACATCCTGTGTCTCAAAAGTTTTTGAGTCAATCTTAACAGAAAAATTTTAAAGCATCCTTCCTGTCACAATCTTCTTTCTGATCATCAGTATGGGTTCCGTCAGGGATGCTCCACTGGCAATCTTCTCACCTACCTTTCATACTCCTGGTCATCCTCCTTTCGGGACTTTGGTGAAAGCTTTGCCATTACACTTGACATTTCAAAGGCTTTCGATCGAGTCTGGCATAGATCTTTGATTTCCAAACTGCCCTCCTATGGTTTCTATCCTTCTATCTTTGCCTTCATCTCTAGCTTCCTTTCTGGTCGTTCTGTAGCTGCTGTTGTAGACGGCCATCATTCTTCTCCTTGACCTATCAACAGTGGTGTTCCTCAGGGCTCTGTCCTATCACCAACTCTCATCCTTTTATTCATCAATGACCTAATCTGTACATCTAACCTTATCCACTCAAAATGCTGATGATTCCATCCTTCACCTTTCCATTCAGTTTCCGCAACGTCCATCTCATCAATCACTTCAACAAACAAGGGATGAGGCTATGGCACACCTAATGTCTGACTTGGCTCGTATCTCTGATTGGGGTAAAAATAATTTTGTTATTTTAATGCATCAAAGACGCAGTTCTTACACTTATCAACCCGACAAAATCTTCCTCAGGATTACCCACTAATGTTTAATAATGAACAGTTATGTCCTGCATCATCCTTGAACATGCTTGGGGTTTCATTCTCTCGGGATTTATCTTGGAAAGAACATATTACATCTCTTGTGAAATCTGCTTCCAAGAGATTAGGTGTGCTAAGCTGACTCCAAACTTTCTTTACCCCTGCACAGTTTTTGACCTTGTACACAGGTTTTATTTGCCCCTGTATGGAGTACAACTCTCATGTGTGGGGAGGCTCCCCACATGCAGCTCTTCTCAATAGCGTGGAGTCAAAGGCTTTTCAACTTATTAACTCTCCTCCTCTTATTGATTCCCTTCAACCTTTGTTTCTTTGCCACACTGTTGCATCTTTATCTCCCTTCAGTCGCTACTTGAACGGTCACTGTTCCTCTGAACTGTCTGCTTGCATCCCTCCACCTCTACGAGAGGCACGTAGTACCCATCTAGCAACAAACTCTCATTCCTTTTCTGTCCAAGTCTCTTAGGCAGGAGTTAACTGTTACTCCCACTCCTTCATTTATGCAACTGGTCAACTCTGGAACTGTCTTCCTTTGTCTGTATTCCCTACTTCCTATGATCTCCAGTCTTTCAAACGCAGTGTGTCCAGGAATCTCGAAATGGATAGATCTTGAATTTGGCTCTCTTTTGTATTGTTTTTGTTTTTTCTTGGAAGGAACAGTATGCGGGCCCATGGCCTTTGGTTCCTTCTTCCTTGCATTTAAAAAAAAAAAAAATCCATTTCAGCAACAGTTACAATGTACTTATTCTCTTCTAGGGTGATCTCTTTATATACTGTGTTTACTTATTTGTTTATCTATTTTATGTTCATTTTTGCACTTCAATGTGGTTAAGAGTGAAAGTTGAACTACAAATGTGGGCAATTGTTTGCGTGTATGCGCCAATGCAAGATTGTGCAAGGAGAGCGAGAGAAGTGTTTTGGACAAATGTGGAAGTGTGCCTGGAAAAGTTTGATAGGAATGAGAGAGTGTTTTTGATTGGAGATATGAATGGAAAAGTAGGGAATGTGATGGTGGATGGAGCGGTTGGTGAGTGGGGTGTGCCTGTAGAGATGGATGAGAATGGTAGTGCTTTAGTGAACATTTGTGCCGGGAGGGGGTTGGTGTTAGCTAATACCCTCTTCAGGCACAGATTGATCCATAGGTATACATGGCAACTGATGAGAGGGGTGGATGGTGAACTGAATGAATGGGAGGCAATGATTGATTATGTGTGTGTGGATGAAAGGATGAGGAGGTGTGTAATGGATGCCTTTGAGATGTCAAGTGCAATGACATCTCTCCTTTCACTGATCCACCTGGTGACCAAGCCTACATCTTTTCTATCTTTGATGACCTAGAGCAGCTTGTACAGCACCCTACCCGTATCCCTGACTGCCTTGGAGAGAGTTCCAACATACTTGACCTTTTCCTAACAACTAATCCTTCTGCTTACACTGTTCATCTTTTCTCTCCGTTGGGCTCCTCCGATCATAATCTTATTTCCTTAACATGTCCAATCGCTCCAGTACGGCCTGTGGACCCTCCAAAGAAACGCCGCCTGTGGCACTTTGGAGCTGCATGCAGATTGGGAGGCCCTCAGGCAGTACTTCTTTGATTTTCCATGGAATGATTATTGCTTCCTTGGCCGGGAGCCATCTGAGTGTGCCTTGCGCGTTACGGAGGTTATTCTCTCGGGCATGGAAGCATACATTCCTTTCACACTTTCTCATATCCTCTGACTAATGCAAGAAAGCCTTGGTTTAATCACGCTTGTTCTAATGCTGTCCGCAGCAAGGAGAGGGCCTATAAGAGGTACCAGAGCCAACCCACCCCTGAATCACACCTTTTATATATTTCTGCCCGGAATCGTGCTAAGTCTGTTCTTCGCTTTGCTAAAAACAATTTCATCCGTGCTAAATGTTCCCAACTCTCCAACTCGAATTCTTCTCGCTCCTTCTGGCACCTTGCCAAAAACCTTTCTAACAACTTTACCTCATCATCCTTCCCTCCTCTTTTCTACTCTGATGGCTGTGTAGCTATTTCTTCTACTGATAAAGCAGATCTCTTCACTCAGACTTTCTCCTCCAATTCCACCTTAGACGATTCCGGTGCTATTCCTCCATCACTTCCCCCCTCTGACTTCCTCTTGACTGACATTAAAATTTCTTCAGCTGATGTGTTTTCTGCCATCACTGGCCTCAATAATAAAAAGGCCTATGGTCCTGATGGAGTCCCTCCTGTTGTCCTCAAAAACTGTGTTTCTGTGCTTACACCCTGCCTAGGTAAAGTCTTTTGCCTTTGTCTCTCAACTTGTACCTTTCCTTCTTGCTGGAAGTTTGCTCTCATTCAGCCAGTCCCAAAGAAGGGTGACCATTCCCAACCCTCTAACTATCGTCCAACTGCTTTAACATCCTGTGTCTCAAAAGTTTTCGAGTCAGTTCTTAACAGAAAAATTTTAAAGCATCTTTCCTGTCACAACCTTCTTTCTGATCGTCAGTATGGGTTCCGTCAGGGACGCTCCACTGGCGATCTTCTCACCTACCTTTCAGACTCTTGGTCATCCTCCTTTCGGGACTTTGGCGAAAGCTTTGTCATTGCACTTGACATCTCAAAGGCTTTCGATCGAGTCTGGCATAAATCTTCAATTTCCAAACTGCCCTCCTACGGTTTCTATCCTTCTATCTGTGCCTTCATCTCTAGCTTCCTTTCTGGTCATTCTATAGCCGCTGTTGTAGACAGCCATCGTTCCTCTCCTAGACCTATCAACAGTGGTGTTCCTCAGGGCTCTGTCCTATCACCTACTCTCTTCCTTTTATTCATCAATGACCTTCTAAGCTGTACATCTAACCCAATCCACTCATATGCTGATGATTCCACCCTTCACCTTCCCATTCGGTTCCTGCAACCTCCATCTCAGCAGTTACTTCAACAAAAAAGGGATGAGGCTATGGCACACCTAATGTCTGACTTGGCTCATATCTCTGATTGGGGTAAAAATAATCTTGTTATTTTTAATGCATCAAAAACTCAGTTCTTACACTTATCAACCCGACAAAATCTTCCTCAGGATTACCCACTAATGTTTAATAATGAACAGGTATGTCCTGCATCATCCTTGAACATGCTTGTGGTTTCATTCTCTTGGGATTTGTCTTGGAAAGAACATATTACATCTCTTGTGAAATCTGCTTCCAAGAGATTAGGTGTGCTAAGCCGATTCCGAACTTTCTTTACCCCTGCACAGTTGTTGACCTTGTACACGGGTTTTATTCACCCGTGTATGGAGTACAACTCTCATGTGTGGGGAGGCTCCCCACATGCAGCTCTTCTCAATAGGGTGGAGTCAAAGGCTTTTCGTCTCATTAACTCTCCTTCGCTTACTGATTCCCTTCAACCTTTGTCTCTTCGCCGCACTGTTGCATCTTTATCTCTCTTCTATCACTACTTCAATGGTCACTGTTCCTCTGAACTGTCTGCTTGCATCCCTCCACCTCTACGACGGGCACGTAGTACCCGTCTAGCAACAAACTCTCATCCCTTTTCTGTCGAACTCTTTAATGCAAGAGTTAACCGTTACTCCCAGTCCTTCATTTATGCAACTGGTCAACTCTGGAACTGTCTTCCTCTGTCTGTATTTCCTACTTCCTATGATCTCCAGTCTTTCAAACGCAGTGTGTCCAGGCATCTCGAATTGAACGGATCTTGTATTTGGCTCTCTTTTGTATTGTTTTTGCCTTTTCTTGGAAGGAACAATATGCAGGCCTGTGGCCTTTGGTTCCTTCTTCCTTGCATAAAAAAAAAAAAAAATAGAGGTTTGGGGAGTGGACTTTCGGACCACCACTTGGTGGTAGTCAAAATCAGAGTCCAGACAAAATGGAGAAAGAGAAGAAGGGAAGGACAGGAAGTAGTAGTTCTTGCAATGAGGGTAGAAAAGTTACAAGAGGGTGGAAAAAAGGTAAAATATAAAAGCGAAGTGGTGGAGCGATTGGGTAAATATAGATTGGAGCAGATGGGGGATGTGGAAGGTGTGTGCAAGATATTCACAGAAGAAATCTGTGCAGCATGTGAGGTGGTATGTGCGGTGAAAAGAAGACAAAAGAGGGTTGCAGGGAACACCATGGTGGACGGAAGAGGTGAGAGAGGCTGTGGCACAAAAGAAGAAAGCGTATAGTAAGTGGATGATGAACGGGCATTGAAGAAGTTCAGAGACGGAAGAGAGAGTTATATGTAGAGAGGAGGAGAGAGGTGAAAAGATTAGTAAGAGAGAGTAAGAAGAGAGTGGATGAGGAATTTGGAAGGAATTTGAGTGCAAAGTGGAGGGAATGTAAGAAAATGTTCTGGAAAGAGGTAAAGAAAGTTAGACAGGAGTGAAAGATATAAATGGTAGATTACCAGTGGATAAGGGAGAAAAAGTGAACAGATGGAGAGAACACTTTAATGAATTGTTGAACATAGAGAATGAAAGTAATGCAAGTATAAGTGGCTGGGGAATGGCTGGGAGAAGGAGGAGGGGTGTGGGAAGGGAGGAAAAAATCAGTAGGATGGAAGTTTTGGAAACATTGAAGAAAGTTAAAATGGGGAAAGCCCCAGGAATTGATGGAGTGTGTGGTGAAATGTTGAAGTATGGGGGAAAGATAGTAATAGAATGGATGTAGAGGTGTTCAGATTGGCCTGGAAGGAAGGTAGAGTCTGGAGGATTGGAAGTCAGGTATAATTATTCCCCTGTACAAAGGAAAAGGGGAAAAAAAAGTGTTTGGTAATCATAGGGGCATTTGCCTTCTTAGTGTAATAGGAAAAGTGTATGGTAGGATACTTATTAACAGAGTTAGGGAAATAACAGAGGAATTAGTTGGAGAAGAACAGGGAATTTTAGGAAGGGAAGAGGTTGTGTAGATCAGATATTCATTCTTAGATCTTTAGTGGAAAAGTTTTTAGAGAAGGGAAAGAAGTTGTATGCAGCCTTCATGGATTTGGAGAAAGCATATGCTTGTATCCCTCCACGTCTACGACGAGCATGTAGTACCCGTCTAGCAACAAACTCTCATCCCTTTTCTGTCCAGCTCTCTAATGCAAGAGTTAACCATTACTCCCAGTCCATTTATGCAACTGGTCAACTCTGGAACTGTCTTCGTCTGTCTGTATTCCCTACTTCCTATGATCTCCAGTCTTTCAAGCTCAGTATGTCCAGGCATCTGGAAATGAATGGATCTTGAATTTGGCTGTCTTTTGTATTGTCTTTGCTTTTTCTTGGAGGGAACAGTATGTGGACCCATGGCCTTTGGTTCCTTCTTCCTTGCATTAAAAAAGAAAAAAAAAAAAAGGGAAGTTGTTGAAGGCCGTGAAGAGTATGTATGAGGGTGCTAAGGCTGCAGTGCATGTGGATGGTGAACTGAGTGAATTTTTCCATTTGAAGGTTGGATTGAGACAAGGATGTGTCATTTCTCCGTGGTTGTTCAATTTGTATATGGATGGGATTATAAAAGAGATACAAGATAGGGCATTGGATGTTGGGGCACCCCTAGTGAGGGAGGGCAGTGTTTGGAAACTCCTTATACTGTTGTTTGCAGATGATATCGTTTTGTTAAGTGAAGATGTATGGGAGTTGCAGGGCTTGGTAAATGAGTTTCAGAGAGTGTTTAAGAAGCGGAATCTAAAGGTGAATGTAGGGAAGAGTAAAGTGATGGTCTTTGAGAGAGGTGAAGTCAGTGAATGTACAGTGTGATTGGATGGGGTGCGTATTGAGTATGTGAGTGCATTTAAGTACTTGGGTAGTGTTATGAGTAAGGATGGAAGTTTAGAGGGTGAAGTGCTTGAAAGGGTGCATCAGGGAAGAAAGATTGCTGGTTCCTTGAAAGCAGTGATAAGAAACAGGGAAGTGAGCATGGAAGTGAAAAAGCTGCTACATGACAATATTGTGATGCCAACTCTAATGTATGGAAGTGAAGCTTGGACCCTGTTGGAGGGACAGAAGTCAAGAGTGAGAGCAGTGGAAATGAGTTATTCGAGAGGAGCATGTGGAGTCACATGGAGAGACAAACTGACAAATGAGGAAGTGAAGGAACGTTGTGGTGTGGATGTGGATGTGATAGGAAGCATTAGGAAGAACACATTAAGGTGGTTTGGCCATGTTGAGAGGATGGAGAGTGAGAGACTGATGAGGAGAGTGTATGTGAGTGAGGTGGAGGGGGGGAGAGAGAGTGGGAGGCCAAGGATGAGATAGAGGGATGGAGTGGAGAGGTATTTAAGAGAGGGGGATGTGAGCTGGGAGCAGGGCAGTGAAATGGTGGGGGACGGAGTGCCATGGAGGCGATTTGTTTGTGGCCACCCCTTGCGTTGAGGCATCTAGCGATAGATAGATACTGTAGATAGTTTGCATCATCAAAACTCTTCAGCTTTTCAGACATGGTTACCTTATGACTAAGTTATTAAAAATAAAAATAAAAAAAATTCTGATAGAAAAGCGACTGAACACCAATGGGTATTCATCACAACTGTATAAACAGCTGAGAGCTGTGTTGAGCATTATGAAATATATATTAGTTTACACACACCAAAAAGTAGTGCTCATGCATGCACTGGAGTGATTATTTCAAGGAATATTCTTTAGTCTGGTCTACAGTCAGGTTTTATCTATAATGACATGAGAATATGCAAGTATGAGGTAGTCAGCAAAATAATGCTGATTTTGAGCATGTGGTATACAGGAGAGAGGTGGGAAAGGATTAATTTTGTAGAGAAGTCTTGAGTGTATGTAGGAGTTTTGTTAGTTGGGGGATATGATATTTGCTGGAGGTGGGGCTGGAGCTAGCTAGGTAGCAAGGGCAAGGAGTAGTTGGAAGAAATTTAGGGAGTTGTTGCCTCTCCTGACATTAATAGGGCTCTCTCTCTCCATGTGCTAAGGGTCCTTGTATGCAGTATGTGTTAGTAATGTAATACTATATAGGAATGATTGTAGGTAGTAAAGGAGGAGGAAATTTGTAGGCTCAGACATACAGAGATGAGAATGTTCAATAGATATGTAATGCATCCTTGCATGACAGGCCTGGGGAGCTAGGATTGTGTATGAAGAGAGGATGGATGACTTGAAAGTATTAGTGATGCAGTGAGAGGGAGTAGATTGAGATGGTTTGGACAAGTGGAGAGAGATAGGAGGTGACATCTGACTGCAGTGGGTGAAAGGCTTGAATGTTAAGGGTGGAGTTGCTAGGGGCAGACCAAAAAAAGACATGAAAGGACGTCACAGAGTTTGACCTCAGTGATAAAGGACTGAATAGAGAGGCTGTCAAGATTCAGTAGAGAACTGCCATTAGGTGACCAAGGCTGACACATGCATGCAAGCAAGGTGGAGCCCTTATAAAAATGAAGGAAACAAAACTAAACTACCAATACAGTGAGTCCTTGATAAACGAAAGACTGAAGTACGAATTTTCAGTGTTACAAAAGCGGTGAATATAGGACAGATTCCACAGTACAAAAGTATCTGTCTCGATGATACAAAAAGTGATACCAAGAAACCTCCTTCTCTACATTTACAATTGTATACAGGTACAGTATTACTTCATAATAGGAGGGATAAATTTTAGGTGGGGGGTCCAAGGGGGTCCTGGGACGCATCCAACCATCTCTTTGTATATTTCAATGGGGAAAATCGTTCCGATATACGAATTTTCAAATTGTTTTTTTTTGGGGGGGGTCCCTATCCCTTTTGTTTATCGAGGACTCATTGTATTCATAAATTCTTTCAGGAAAACCACAGGTAAAATGAATAATGGTAAGGCAACCAATAGCTCTGAGATGAATGCTGAAATGTTGAAAGAGTCAGATGATATTAATGTTAGGGTGGTAGCTGACTTGTGCAACTATATAAAATGACTGGCTGAAGAGTTTGATATTGAATGCATATCAGAGAAATGTGAATGTAATTGAGTATGGCAGCCATAGGGTCTGAAGCTGTTATACCAGATAGTGAAAGTTGCTGCAAGAATCTGAATATTATATATTAGGGTGAGATTGAAAATTGATGAGATGCAGTTTAAATTTATACTATCTAATAGTACATCAGATGCTGTTTATGTGATCATGTAGTTACGGGACAAAACAAAAACTCAGTATAGTTCTTGTGAATATGGAAAACGCGTTTGATGCGATGCTTAGAGAGCATAGTGAGTTGGGTAATGAATTTGTAAGAAAGGTAAAAAAAAAACTTGACAATGGGCAGTGTTGAAGCCAGACTTTACCACGAAGGTGGCTGTGCATTGGGATTTAGTACATCAGATGCTGTTTATGTGATCATGTAGTTACAGGACAAAACAAAAACTCAGTATAGTTCTTGTGAATATGGAAAACGCGTTTGATGCGATGCTTAGAGAGCATAGTGAGTTGGGTAATGAATTTGTAAGAAAGGTAAAAAAATAAACTTGACAATGGGCAGTGTTGAAGCCAGACTTTACCACGAAGGTGGCTGTGCATTGGGATTTTGTTTGAAGAGTGTTTCATTAATTTTGATGTTTCAGTACTGTTGTGGGATAAAGTCTATGTTACTGTGGGAGTTGTATGCAGATTATGTGGTTCTCATTGCTGATAGTAAGAAGGGTGCTATAGAGAAATTTAGGAAGTGGAGGGAGAGTTTGCAGTTTTATGATTTGAGAGTTCACTGAGAAAAATGCAGTACAGTCTGCTAACTATCATCCAATTGCTTTAACATCCTGTGTCTCAAAAGTTTTCGAGTCAATTCTTAACAGAAAAATCTTAAAGCATCTTTCCTGTCACAACCTTCTTTCTGATCGTCAGTATGAGTTCCGTCAGGGATGCTCCACTGGCGATCTTCTCACTTACATTTCAGACTCCTGGTCATCCTCCTTTCGGGACTTTGGCGAAAACTTTGCCATTGCATTTGACATCTCAAAGGCTTTCGATGGAGTCTGGCATAAATCTTTAATTTCCAAACTGCCCTCCTACGGTTTCTATCCTCTATCTGTGCCTTCATCTTTAGCTTCCTTTCTGGTCGTTCTATAGCTGCTGTTGTAGACGGCCATTGTTCTTCTCCTAGACCTATCAACAGTGGTGTTACTCAGGGCTCTGTCCTATCACCAACTCTCATCCTTTTATTCATCAATGACCTTCTAAGCTGTACATCTAACCCTATCCACTCATATGCTGATGATTCCATCCTTCGCCTTTCCATTTGGTTTCTGCAACGTCCATCTCAGCAGTTACTTCAACAAACAAGGGATGAGGCTATGGCACACCTAATGTCTAACTTGGCTCGTATCTCTGATTGGGGTAAAAATAATCATGTTATTTTTAATGCATCAAAGACTCAGTTCTTACACTTATCAGCCTGACAAAATCTTCCTCAGGATTACCCACTAATGTTTAATAATGAACAGTTATGTCCTGCATCATCCTTGAACAAGCTTGGGGTTTCATTCTCTCGGGATTTATCTTGGAGAGAACATATTACATCTCTTGTGAAATCTGCTTCCAAGAGATTAGATGTGCTAAGCCGACTCCGAACTTTCTTTACCCCTGCACAGTTGTTGACCTTGTACACAGGTTTTATTCACCCGTGTATGGAGTACAACTCTCATGTGTGGGGAGGCTCCCCACATGCATCTCTTCTCAATAGAGTGGAGTCAATGGCTTTTCATCTCATTAACTCTTCTCCTCTTACTGATTCCCTTCAACCTCTGTCTCTTCGCCACATTGTTGCATCTTTATCTCTCTTCTATCGCTACTTCAACGGTCACTGTTCCTCTGAACTGTCTGCTTCCATCCCTCCACCTCTACGACGGGCACATAGTACCCATCTAGCAACAAACTCTCATCCCTTTTCTGTCGAACTCTCTAATGCAAGAGTTAACCATTACTCCCAGTCCTTCATTTATGCAACTGGTCATCTCTGGAACTGTCTTCCTATGTCTGTATTCACTACTTCCTATGATCTCCAGTCTTTCAAACGCAGTGTGTCCAGGCATCTCTAAATTAATAGGTCTTGAATTTGGCTTTCTTTTGTATTGTTTTTTGTTTTTTCTTGGAGGGAACAGTATGTGGGCCCATGGCCTTTGATTCCTTCTTCCTTGCATTAACCCGCTGAGTCCCACCGATGTACGATGCACGTCGCTACTTTTTTCCACAGACAGACCCAACGACGTGCATCGTATGTCACGCAATTGCAAGGCCCATTGTGTGCACATTTTTCAACATTCGCGGGTGATTTTTAGTAGGCACATGTGGGAGACCTTCCTCTACCTGCTGTCAAGCGGGGATTCTGCCTGGCCCCATCTAACCCCCTTTCCCCCCCCCTCCCCCCACACTGGGCAATTCACCTGTTAGCAGTAACCTAGCCAGTAAAGGTATGTTTCCTCACGGTCTCTCCAATGACAAAATTCACGGTGAAAGTGATTCCTGAGGTGGAGGACAAAGAAACAAAGAAGCTAGAGGTAGAAACAAACAGAAGTGATGAGGTGGTAATGTCGTAAAGGAAGGTGCCATATACTGCGATTTGGGGTGATTGAACAAAGCTTATAAACGCCTATATTATTGTGTGAAAACCAATATAGACTTGTACTACACATAAATTCATACCAAATAAATTAAATAAATACGTAATTTAAAGTGCCTTGAATTAGTTAACCCTTCCATAGTTCGTTTTCTTTAGTCAGGTACCTTGAAAAAGAAGGAAAACGTAAGGTTGAGTGACACCTGTATCAACATATTTTACCTCAGTATCGCGACTTCTCTGTGAATTTTCGATGTTTCTCACCAAAAGCGAAGGTTTCAGCCAAAAAACAAAAAGTCGAAAATCGGTCGGGACCTGGGGGTAGGCTGGGTAAAAAAACGGTCGGGACTGGATGGGTAAAAAAAAAAAAAAAAAATGGTAATAAGTAAAAATTCACAGGGGTTCAATTCCCACAACTCCATGATTACTCATTACTGATTATAAGCTTACTGTGCAGGTTACTGATAATTGTACTAAAGCTATCCATTATAATTATCTGATGCACACTGTAACGTACAAGGCCTGTTCAGAAAGTATCAGACCTTAGGCTAAAAAAAAATGAATCCTGTTGAGCTAGGACACTAATCCCCCTCAAAGTAAGCCCCTTCTGACCTGACACACGTATCTCAGCGTTCCACTTCCTGAAACATTTTTCAGAGCCAGTTTTTGGTATCTCCTGCTGGTGCTTCGTCGCATTTATCATGATCTCTTCTCCCATCTCAAAAAGGGTATCCTTCAGTGGAGTTTTGAGCTTGGGGAATAACAAAAAGTTGTACAGAGCCTTGTCTGGTGAGTAGGGAGCCTGCCGGACCTGTGGGATGTTGTGGTTGGCCAAATTTTCCTGATTGAGAAGAATGGGCAGGGGCATTGTCACTTGCCGCTTTCCAAAGGTGTGGTCTCTTCCACTGAACTGTGTCACGAAGATGATGGATAATATCGAAGCAGTAATTGTTGTTGACAGTCTGACCTCCTGGTGTGTATTTGTGATGCACATCAGAGTAGTCGAAAAAAACTGTCAACATTCATTTCACTTTGCTGCGAACCCATTGTGCTTTTTTTGGCCCAGGATGCTTCCACTGGAATGACTCTGGTTTAGTTTCTGAGTTGTACCAGTATACCCAAGTCTCATCTTCAGTGATAACAGTCTTACAGAAAGTCTGGATCGCGATTTGCACTCGCCAACATGTCTTAAGTAACATTCATCCGAGAGAAGAGATCATGACTATAGCGACAAAACATTTGGAAGAGATACCGAAAACCGACTTTGAGAAATGTTTCAGGCCTATTTGTGTCAAATCAGAAGGGGCCAGCTTTTAGAGGGATTAGTGTCCTAGCTCAACAGGTTAGCTATTTATTTTTTAGAGTCTGAGGTCAGATACTTTCTGAACAGACCTTGTAGACCAATAATAGCTTAAAAGATTTTTCAATAATAGTAAAAAAATGAATTTACTGAGTATATAAAAAAATTGTTTTATATGCATCCATCCATCCATCATCCAAGTCTGTGTTGCCCCATGAGAAGCATAGGAGCCCAGGGCTGTGCAAGTTGGTCCTGACATTTAAGATGAGAGTGATCAGCCTCACTCGTGCCTGAGTGGCATTACATGAGCAACAAACCCCAACCACCTCATGGATTTAAACCTACACAGGCTCAATCTGATTGGAGTGCCTTAATTACCCACTAAACCACCAGGTGCTATAATTTGGTTATATGGTTACCACCCAGCATAGTAAATGGTTTTCTGGTGTACAGGAAACCATTTGGCTTGAAACTCAGTGTAGAGTCAATCATGGGCAGAAGGAAGAGGAAAGAATGAAGGACAGAAAGACAGAAGGAGTGTAAGGTCACCCATAGGCAGAAGGAAGAGGAAAGAATTAGAAAAGACAGAAGAAGGAGTGTAAAGTCACCTGTAGGCAGAAGGAAGAGGAAAGAATGAAGGAAAGAAGGACAGAAGAGGAAGAAAGGATGAGAGGAAAGGGCAGACACCCAAAGCAGATCTACATCGAGTGAGTGGATGGTGAGTTATAGGCAAATAAAAAAAAAAGTATATATAAATCATGTATAGTTATAGAATGAATGAAGAAGTGATCATATGGTAAAGTGGTGGCAGCTTTGGGGCTCAGGACAACCCTCAGGCCTTGAGGTTGATGCTGAGGTTTTTAGGAAACAATAAGAACAAGACATGCAGGTAGACCAAATGCGACCTTAATTACCAAGCCTTAATACTGAGGTTGAGGACTTTCATGGAAGGCTTTGTTATGTCTAAGCTTCAGTGCTTTTCTTAGAAACTGCATTCCATCCATCCAGAAGCAAAGTTTTACAGATTGTTTACAGTGACTTATGGTTAAGTTAAAATAGCATGTAGAAAATATCTTTCCATTCCTTTTTGAACCACGGTATTTGAGACCTGTGTGTTAATTCATGTCCCTGTTTAATACCTAGTGAGGTACAGGCATCCCTAGTTTAACCCCTTAACCGCGGGGTTCTCGGAGGTGCGCCGTGCCCATCCCGCGGGGCAAATCCGCGCTCTGACTGACTTTTAAAAATATTTGCCAAAAATCAGTTATTAGTCCTAGAATATTATAATTACATATGCTTATGGAACATACCTTTAGCTTTCTCCTGGATGTTTTTTTTAGCACTCTTCAGCTACCGTAGGACTTGTGGAGACTTCTGAAGTTGAGTAACTAAGTCTCCACTTTACACTTCCCGACATCCCGTAATATGAATACCACTGCCTGATATTAACACTAGAAACACTATTCAATGATTTCCAAGTAGTTTGGAATCCATACTCAAAAAAAAAAAAAAAAAAACACAGTGAAAGCAATGTAAAATACGAGCTTGTACGAGCCTCCCACTCGCACTAATTCGCAACTCGTATTGTCATTTCTTATTCATATACACACTCACACTTTATTATTTCTAGTATTTTATTACAGTTATATATATCTACAGTCCTTTACCGCTTCCCACACGATGTTTAGTAGGGGTAGAGGTCGCAGGGCCTTTTATAATGGGAGGAAAAGCGGCAGAAATGGAAGGGCGCGACTGCGATGTGATTCCACTTTGAACGACGGCAGTGAACTGAGATGTACGTATCTCAGTAGCCAAGAGTTGAAAATGTCAGCTGCTAACGTATATGCTATAAAATAAGTCGTAGGAAATCTAGACAATATATAATAAATTAGGTAGTTCCAGGTGAATATATATATCACTCAGGCTTCTCCTTTCCTTTCTTATATACATTTATGTTACAAGAATAGCTCATACGGCATATTTTACAGGGAAAAAAGCAGGGGAAATATTTCACAGGGAAAAAAGCAGGGGAAATTAGCGAACGAGTGCAGGTTGGATATTGCCAAGTGATGATTAGCCAATTCCATGTGTATGGCACTATCAATTACAGTAAACCCTTGATAAGCCGAACTTTTAGAAGCCAGAATCTTCAGTTAGCCGAACTCAGGCCGAGACCACGTATGAAAGTAGGCCGAAATGCGAAAGTAGGGGGAGAAATGGCGCCAAGCGGACTCGTGGCGCCAGTCTGCTGCTTGCTTTTGGAGATGGTAGTTGCGCCATTCTTACTGTCATTTAGTGCTGAACAGTGCTCTCCTTTTGCCTTCTGCCTTGCCATGGAAGGTTCATAGCTTAAAAGAAGTGATACTGGCACCTCTAGTCGTAGAGGAATGAAGCTAAAAAAAAAAATGTGCGCGTGTGACAGTGTAGTGATCATGATTAAAGTTCAGTACTATTATTACTGAAAGTGTTACATTGCAGTCTATTACAGTGATTACATTTAAGTTTAGTTCTTAATATAGAGTGAAATAAATACTGGGTACTGTTTAGAATTTACGTTAAAGTATGAACTAACCCACCTCCACCACCTCTGTCTCCAAAACAAAACAAACTGCCAAAGAATCTACTGCTTCTAACGAAAGGTGTTACACTGCAGTCTATTATAGTGATTACATTTAAGTTTAGTTCTTAATATAGAGTGAAATAAATACTGGGTACTTTTTAGAATTTACGTTCAAGTGTGAGTTAAACCACATCCACCACCTCCGTCTCCAAAACAAAACAAACTGCCGACGATCTTCTGCCTCTGACGAAAGGCAAATTATGTGCACTGAATTCTTTCTTTTTTGTCTTTCTTTATTAATTTATACACTGTATATGCTCCTTTACTTTAGTGTTAAGAAGACAAGTAATAAGTATTGTTATTGCAATTTGGGGGGGTGAAAATCCATCTCCAACACACGTTACCGACAGTCGGTACTGCCTCTGTGAATGATTTTCTACCAATTAACCACTTCAGTACTGTGACGTCTATTTCTACTTTATTTACCTTTCCTCCAGCCGATTTTATGGCACTCAGGACTGGACTCACATACTGAAGGGGCTAACGAAGGCTGTACCAACCCCGTGCACTTCCACAGATCCAACCTACACTGACTAAAATTGTCTGGTGGCAGCAAAAACAAAATGAAAATACACCCAGCACTGAAGAGGTTAAATGTATATTAAATGCACTATATTTTTTTTGTCATAACTAATTTATTTATATATGCTTCTTTAATTTAGTGTTGAAAGGACAAGTAATAGGTATTGTCTTAGCAATTTTGGGGGGTGATAATTCGGTAATTTAGCAATTTTGGGGGGTGAAAATTCGGTAAGCCAGAAAATTCGGTAATTCGAACCAGGGTAGAGCCCCATATAGTTCGGCTTATCAAGGGCTTACTGTACCTTATTTTTTTAATATATATATATTATTTTGTATAAGAATAGGACATAGGGCTCATTTCAATGAATGAAATCAGTGGAAAAATCTGGGGAAGATTTACTTAGCGCAGAGCGGCTGAGCAGACGACATGAGAGGGTAATGGAGGGGAGGTAGGGAGGGGAGTCTAGAATGGGGGAAAATGGCTAAATTGTCAACAATGGATGGGAGTACTGATGACATTAGCAGCTCTGACTATTGTTGGACATTGGCAGTGCTGATAGATGATACAAGACACCACCTGAAAGCCTGGGTGAATTCAAAACAACACAAAATCACAAAAGTGACGCCCCGCAGTATGGTCCATTGCGCCCGAGCGTCACGGAAGTGATGACCCGCAGTTAAGGGGTTAAAGATGCGGTTGATTATTGATTAAGTAAAAACCCATCACTAGGCGAGGTATCTTAAATCGGGGTGATTTTTTTTTTTTTTTTTTTTTTTTTTTTTTATGTGTCCGACTCTGGGCATAGGCTTTACAGCCTGCTATCAAGGCCCAGTCGTCCTCCTATATACCATACACCTCTACATGTCACCACTTCGGCGCTTAACACCCACCGTCCATATTGAATACATGCTAGGGCTGTCTCATACAGGACTGGTGTATTGGTATTAGCGGGGTTATTTTTACGACATGTCGGCGGGTCTTCTGGTAGATCAGTAAAGCCTGATTTAATGAAATTCAGATCCTTAAACTGTTCCCTGCACCAGCGAGGATTCGAACCTGGGTCCCACGGGACTGCAAGCCAACTCTCTACCGAGCGTTTTTGAGCTTAGGGTTTACCCCCCAGCCAAGTCCTAAACCCACCCACATGAGCCCAAAAACAAGTTTATAGGCAATCTAAATGGCCTAACAGCTGTGAAAGAAGCTAACTTATGCCTAAAACCGGTGCTTGTCTCACTTGTAACCAATTAAGGTCACTGGAGTATACAATCCCACCATCAGACGGTCCCAGGACAGTTAAAGAAACATTTGTCATGCATAGTAATATATGAACGATGCAGAATTGCCCAAGGTTTGAATTGTTGTGATGGAGAATCACTGGTGTTTTGATGGGGAATTCACTTGACAGGGAAAGCGATCGATGATGCGATTGGGATGACCTTTTCAGTGGCCCCTCTTTTTGTCGTTTTAGTTACTGTTCTTGTTGCTGAACCCCTTTATTTTCATCTTCCCTATTTTCCAACAATTACAGTCAAGTCGCCTATGGTGCGTACTTCTATGGCACAGTTTTCTATGACACAGCAAGGTGCCAAACCCCTCCAAAATGAACCACGCACATAAACTATACCCATGACACAAGCGTGGCAAAGTTTGACACGCGCGGGCAAATTCCCCTGGCGGCCAGAGAGCGAACCTTAGCCGTCGCCCGCCATTCAAACCCCACTAAGTATGTAGCCAGACCGCTTGTTATCTGATCACCCTCCCGTTTATTGTGCCTGTTGTTGCGTGCAATACATGCATTGACTGATTGCTTGATTGTTTGCCTGTGTGAAGTGGGGGAAAAATAGGCAAAGTGGGGTGAAAAGGGGGACTTTGGGCAAACGTCCAGAACCAAATTCCATCTTTCCCGTAGGTTTAGTTATTTGTATGACACGGATTTCTATGGCACAGATGCGGTCCAGAACCAATTAGCTGCGCCTTAGGCGACTTGACTGTATTCAGAAATTCCTTTGTACAGTCATCTCTCACATAACGCGCGAATATTGTTCCTGGCAGGTCCCGCTTTATGAAAATTCCGCGTTATACAGCCATATATTTACATATTAAACGGTTTCATGGTACCCAAGCCAGCCCTACCCTCACCTTTTGGGGCAATTTTCCGGGATTTTTCCCACGACATTTACCTACAGTACCTAAAAATGACTTCGGTACATACAAACACTGGAGGATTCCTCACATTGAATTGATGAGTTTGTGGGCTTCCTGGGGGGAGGGGGAGTTGGGTTCCAAGGCAGGGCAGGACTACTACTGGTCCCCAGCATGGTCCTCTGGCCACACCAGCTGCACAAGGTCCTTCGTACATTTATAGAGCCGATTGGAACTCCTTCCCTCTCCATTGGTAGTACATGACCAGGAACCCTTCCCTCACAACAAGAGCTGGGTCAGATGAATAGTTGACTTGTTGACTTGGCACTTTTTGGCAATAGCACAATTACGTTCTCCTCTCTCCTTTCCCTTGATCACGTCAAGCTTCTGCTCCTGGGTCAAACTCTTCCACCGTCTTTCTGAGTCATGGTAGGGTGGCATGGTTAGGCTGGGTCAGATGGCAAAATAAAAAAAAGCAAAGTTAACATGGAGGCAGAGTGGGGAGAGGGTTGACTGGAGTGGCACAGGAATGCTCAGTAGGCCGTGACGACACCCTGCGCAGACACGACATGCATATGTCATAGGCAGATGCAACGCGTGCTGTGACTAAAATCTGCCTGCGTTTTGTCTGTTTTTTACCGTGTTTTGACCAGTTGTCTCGTGTAATGACTAAATATTCCATAATTTTTGGCCTCAGGCCGCGTTTTCACTATCTTAGCAGCATAGCACGTTCTTTTAAGAAGTGGGCAATTTCTGCACCCACGTAATACACTCGACCCTCTATTTCCCGGACTAAAAGGGGGGAGACCAGTCCGGCAATAGCAAAAGTCTGGGAATCACAAAAGTACTCACCTGGTTTACTCGCCTGGTAGGGCTATTACCATTCTTTGTCCGAATTTTCCAATATTGTCTGGCAATTATTCCGATATTCTAGGGCATTCTGGAATGTAGACTACCTATACCAACAAAACTAACATTTTAACACAGTACATAAAATAATAACACTGACACAATAACAATAATAATAATGGACAAAAGAGCAGTATTTTGCTAGCTACATCCCTAAGAATGGTTGTTTAGACAGTTGTTGACGAGAATGTGGAAGGTATGATAGAAGAAGATCAGTAAACTGAGGAAAAAAGAGGAAAATGAACAAGGAATGTAACACCACGAGGTGAACCAGCCACACTCATCAGCTGACTGAGGTAAACACACAGTCGATCTTGGACTGAATTGACAATTTTAATCTCTGAGGCGGTAGCTCAATCGGTAGAGAGTTGGCTTGCAGTCCCCTGTGACCCAGGTTCGAATCCTCGCTGAGGCAGGGAACAGTTTAAGGATTTGAATTTCATTAAATCAGGCTTTACTGATCTACCAGAAGACCCGCCGACATGTCGTAAAAATAACCCCGCTAATACCAATACACCGGTCCTGTATGAGACAGCCCTAGCATGTATTCAATATGGACGGTGGGTGTTAGCGCCGAAGTGGTGACATGTAGTATGTAGGAGGACAGCTGGGCCTTGATTGCAGGCTGTAAAGCCTATGCCCAGAGTTGGACACATAAAAAAAAAAAATAAATAAGTAAAATATAGGCCTGCACACCTAATTATTTGAAATTCAGTCAAAAATTTGTGCTTAATTTAATTATTAATAGAAAATCAGGATTCAGAGTGAAAATTTCTTAAAGTTAGCAGAATTATTTTAAGCCTCTAGCCTAACAACCCGCCCTGATGGACTTTTGTTTTGTAATAAATATCGATTTACAATCCAGATACATTTTTTTTGTACTCAAAATGATTATTTTTGCAAAACAGAAGTCTGCCAAGGTGTGCTGACAAAGGTGAACCAACCACTCTCACAGCTGACTGAGGTAAACACACAATCGATCTTGGACTGAATCGGCAGTTTTAATCATTATCACCATATAGGTTTGCACACCTAATTACAGTAATCCTTCCACTATCCATTGTAATAGAACCAAAGGCATGACCGGAAAGTGGTCTTGTCCGGAAAGTGGCCCTGAAGCTCCAGCACCGGTCATTCCTGACCCTAACCTAACCGTAACCTAAATCAGAAAACCACCTACCTACCTCCCTACCGGACATGCATAGCACTTATTTAAGACCCCATTCACGTAAATAATGGACACAAAGCATGAATTAATTGAATTTTAACCAAAAAATGATGATTTTGAGGTGAGTAAGGCATAGGTGTTCACCACTTGGCAGCACAGTGTAAGTATCGGACATGACAGTCACTATGAAAATCACCCTTTCTCACATCGTATGCACAAAAATAATGAACACAAAGCATGAATTAATTAAAATTTAACCAAGAAATGATGATTTTGAGGTGAGTAAGGTGTTCAGCACTTGGCAGCTTAGTGTAAATAAGTATCGGAAATGGAAATCACTATGAAAATCATCATTTATCACATCGTATGCTCTAAAATATGGGATACAAAGCATCAAATAAATAAATTGTTACTAGAAAAATGATGATTAAGAGTTACGAATGGCAAGGGTGTTCACCAGTTGACTACATAGTGAATATAAGGAAGAGACATGATTATCATTGAGAAAATCACCTTTTTCACATCCTGTGCACACAGATATGGGACACAGCATGAAGTAAATAAAATGTAACCAGAAAAATTATGATTTAGAGGTGAGTATGGCAAATATGTTTACCAACAGCACCGGTCATTCCTGACCCTAACCTAACCGTAACTAAATCAGAAAACCACCTACCTACCTCCCTACCGGACATGCATAGCACTTATTTAAGACCCCATTCACATAAATAATGGACACAAAACATGAATTCATTGCATTTTAACCAAAAAATTATGATTTTGAGGTGAGTAAGATAGAGGTGTTCACCACTTGGCAGCATAGTGTAAGCTTCGGAGACTGGAATCACTAAGAAAATCACCCTTTCTCAAATCTTATGCACTAAAATATGGGATACAAAGGATGAAATAAATAAATTGTTACCAGAAAATGATGGTTTAGAGGTGAGTATGGCAAAGAT
This sequence comes from Birgus latro, assembly GCA_018397915.1. Classification (NCBI taxonomy): domain Eukaryota; kingdom Metazoa; phylum Arthropoda; class Malacostraca; order Decapoda; family Coenobitidae; genus Birgus; species Birgus latro. Next base: position 27,531 of record JAGKTI010001196.1, read on the forward strand.
GTTCACCAGTTGACTACATAGTGAATGTAAGGAAGAGACATGATTATCACTGAATCACCTTTTTCACAGCCTGTGCACTCAAATATGGGACACAAAGCATGGAGTAAATAAAATGTAACCAGAGAATGAGGATTTAGAAGTGATTATGGAAAATATTTGGCAGTCGACAGTGTACTTACAGAGTTCATGGTGGCTGTCATGAATATTACTCCACCTCTACGGCTTTCACAGTGATGATAAATGCTCTTGCAGCATGTACAGTAATCCAGTGTTTGTTTAACTGCACTTAATCCTTAGCACTGTGAATTATGATTGTTTAAATAAAAAAAACAATACCGCAAACGATCCCAACGACTGTTCACTCTTCACAGGAGTTGAAAGATAACTGGTGGGAGGGGGGAGCACAGGAAGCAATCTAAAACACAGCTGGTCGGCATGCACGGGGAATTCAAACTGACCCTGTAAAAAAAAAAAAAAAACGGATTTTTAAGGATTTTTTTGCAATTTTTGGGCATTTTGGGGTTTCGGCCATCAGCCTACAATTTAAAATTCTGTCAAAAATTTGTGCTTAATTTAATTATTAATAGAAAATCAGGATTCAAAGTGAAAATATCTTAAAGTTAGCAGAATTGTTTTAAGCCTCTAGCCCAGCAACTCGCCCTGATGGACTTTTGTTTTGTAATAAATATTGATTTACAATGCAGATACATTTTTTTGTACTCAAAATAAATATTTTTGCAAAACAGAAGTCTGCCAAGGTGTGCCGACAATCTAAAAGGGGAAATATCTGCTAACATTTGCCAACCACTGATCAGCTGACTGAGATATAAACACTGACGATCTGGAGGGAAAACATCTGCGTATTTTAGCTCTGAAACCTAATTTTTTTAATTGAGTTATATTAAGTACAATTATTTTTGTGGATTTCTGATAATTAGGTGTGTATGAGCCACTGTGGCGAAAAAAATTAAAATATTTTCCAATGAAAAGTGCCGATTCGGTATTCAGTCACACCCAGCTGGGTGAGTTAATTTCATTAGGATTGGATCCCGCTGAATTTGTCCATAAGAAAATATTTTTAAAAATTGCTTATGAATTTTATTGTGTCCAAGCCTTCCGTAAATTTTACCGTGTTATGCAGTAAACTATTTATAGTGGCATTTGAGAAAAGTAAGAGGCAAATGGGATATTGCCATGAGTTACGAACTGGTGGCGTGAAGCAGGTTGGTGGCCAAGATGCGTTTCATGTGTGAAAATATCTTCTTGTGTGTGTTACAAATGGCCTTTATCGAGTCAAAACCTTGCCAAAATTATCCTCTGTTGTGCAGCAGACTGCTTATAGTTTTATGTGAGAGAATAATGGCCGGACTTTTGTGAGATTTCCCAAATTTGTACGGGCATTCGTCTGGCATTTGATAATATTGTCCAGCCTCAGCCAGAGTCCGGGAAATCCGAATTCTGGGAAATCGGGGTCCGCCAAATCGAGAGTCGAATGTATTTGTCAAAATTGCGTATTGATCATATCTTGGACTAAAAAAAAAGGGCCATGCTGTGACACCTCGCTCTCTGATCGCACATTATGTGAGAGGTGACTGTATTTTCAAAGCGTTTTCCCTTGACGAGCCCGAATGTAAACACATGATTTATCGATGTTATAATTTTCATCATTGTGGGAAATATTTACTCCTTAACCCCTGAAATGGCGAACAAAAATCATGCCTCGGAGTCCCCAGGGGGGGGGACCATAAATGCCCCCACCATCCGCCCCTCTCCCGGTGACGACTCAAAGAGCTGCCTGGAACCACCGTCTGACTCACTCCTTCTTCATTTCTGTAACATTCGCGGCCTTTCCTCTAACTTTCACGCTGTTGAGCACCACCTCTTCTCCTCTAAACCTCACCTTCTCTTTCTCACTGAGACTCAGCTGTCTGAGGCAACTGACAGCAAACCCTTTTCTGTATCCTCCTACTTTCTCTATTCTCGTTTCAAAGCCAAAGGTGGCTGTTGCGTATACGTACACAACAATCCATCTTGCTCTCGTGTTCCTGAACTTGATTCTTCTGAATTCTCTGCTCTCTGGCTTCGGCTTTCCTGTCATTCTCTGACTAAATATATCTGTGCTGTTTACTTATCTCCTAATTCTACTGACTATCAAAAATTCTTTGACTATCTTACTTCTACGATGGAACACATTCTGTCCATTTCTCCTTTCTCTGAAATCTCCATTCTAGGAGATTTCAATGTTCACCACCACCTTTGGCTCTTCTCTCCTTTAACTGATCCACCTGGTGAACAATCCTACATCTTTTCTATCCTTAATGACCTAGAGCAGCTTGTACAGCACCCTACCCGTATCCCTGACCGCCTTGGAGTGAGTTCCAACATACTTGACCTTTTCCTAACAACTAATCCTTCTGCTTACACTGTTCATCTTTTCTCTCCGTTGGGCTCCTCCGATCACAATCTTATTACCTTAACATGTCCAATCGCTCCAGTACGGCCTGTGGACCCTCCAAAGAAACGCCGCCTGTGGCACTTTGGAGCTGCAGATCGGGAGGCCCTCAGGCAGTACTTCTTTGATTTTCCATGGAATGATTATTGCTTCCATGGCCGGGAGCCATCTGAGTGTGCCTTGCGCGTTACGGAGGTTATTCTCTCAGGCATGGAAGCATACATTCCTTTCTCATATCCTCTGACTAATGCAAGAAAGCCTTGGTTTAATCACGCTTGTTCTAATGCTGTCCGCAACAAGGAGAGGGCTTATAAGAGGTACCGGAGCCAACCCACCCCTGAATCACACCTTTTATATATTTCTGCCCGGAATCATGCTAAGTCTGTTCTTTGCTCTGCTAAAAACAATTTCATCCGTGCTAAATGTTCCCAACTCTCCAACTCGAATTCTTCTCGCTCCTTCTGGCACCTTGCCAAAAACCTTTCTAACAACTTTACCTCATCATCCTTCCCTCCTCTTTTCTACTCTGATGGCTGTGTAGCTATTTCTTCTACTGATAAAGCAGATCTCTTTGCTCAGACTTTCTCTTCCAATTCCACCTTAGACGATTCCGGTGCTATTCCTCCATCACTTCCCCCCTCTGACTTCCTATTGTCTGACATTAAAATTTCTTCAGCTGATGTGTTCTCTGCCATTACTGGCCTCAATACTAAAAAGGCATACGGTCCTGATGGAGTCCCTCCTGTTGTCCTCAAAAACTGTGCTTCTGTGCTTACACCCTGCCTAGGTAAACTCTTTCGCCTTTGTCTCTCA
>JAGKTI010001196.1:40659-53411 GCA_018397915.1 Birgus latro
GTGGAAAAATCCAGGGAAGATTTGCGTAGCGCAGAGTAGCTGAGCAGACGACATGAGAGGGTAATGGAGGGGAGGTAGGGAGGGGAGTCTAGAATGGGGAAAATGGCTAAATTGTCAACAATGGTTGGGAGTGCTGATGACATTAGCAGCTCTGACTATTGTTGGACATGGCAGTACTGATAGATGATACAAGTCACCACTTGAAAGCCCGGGCGAATTTAAAACTACACAGAATCACCAAAGTGACGCCCCATGGTTTGTTCCATTGCACCCGACCATCACGAGAGTGACGACCTGCGGTTAAGGGGATAAGGCTTTCATAATTATTAATATTTGTTTAAAATTATTATTATTTATCCCATGATAGGTTAAACATTCCGTGGTCAAACATGAAATATTCTTTGTTGAGTTGCCTAGTTGTCCACACTGTTATGTACCTCATCTGGTGGGCGAGAATCCGTACCCCAAATGACAGAGTTCACTCCACCTGTGACTAAAACACATTAATCTAAGTCTAAAAACAGTTTATTATGCATCTGTTATGCATAAAAATAATGTATGAATGATGGAGAATCATCCAAGTGCGAATTGGGATGGAGAATCGCAGATGTTTTGATGGGGAGTGTGATCGATGATGTGATCAGGATAACCATTTCTACGGCCCTTCTTTATGTTTTAATTACTGTTCTGGTTGCTGAGCTCCTTTATATTCTTCTCTCTTATTTATCAACATTTATTTAGAAATTCCTTTATATTTTCAAAGCGTTTTCCCTTGAACAGCCTGAATGTAAACACACGATTTATCGATGTCACAGTTTTCATTAATGCAGGAAGTATTTACTCTTTCGGGCTTTCAGAATTATTAATATTTATTTAAAATTATTATTATGTATTCCATGATAGGTTAAATGTTCAGTGGTCAAACGTGAAATTTTCGTTGTTGAGTCGCCTAGTTGTCTACACTGTTTTGTCCTATCACGAACAAAAGTCCATTCCCCCAGACAGCCACTGTGTGAAGCTGAAACACCTGAGGATTGAAAAATGAAGCATCTGAAAGAAGTGCCATATTCGCCCAACAGATGGCACACGGTAATGCTTATATTGGGAGAGGGAGGTGTTACGAGAGGAAGTTTGTATCTGGGTGCAGATAATGTAGCTTAATCACAAGATGTTGATGTGGTTACGAGTATGATAGTGATGGATTACAATAAGAACAATAAATAATGTTTGGTAACAATATTTGTTTGTGGGGTGTATGTTATAGCATCAACAGTGGTTAATATTATGATTAGTAGCTGTATACTGAAACCACATGTGTTAAGTTTTAGAGCAGGGGCATATGATACTTCTTACTAATATACAGCTTTTGGGATATTATTGTAAATGACGATAAACGGCCTGCATTCAGACAGCTTGTTATACCAAACAGTAAGTTATTTTTTCCGTTATGAATTATTAGACTATATTCCATGCAGTACCAACACATGGTAAATATCTCGCAGCTAAAGTAAAACTTCACATACTGTTATGTGTATATTATAAGCAAATGTTGAGCTCCCCCCCCAAGTTGTAGGTATATTGCAGGAATTATGTACTGAAATACACCTATGGTTACACCTGGCAGGTTTCCCTCAACCTCGGGTCAACATAACAACAAAAGTTGTTTTCATTTGTCTTTGTTTTCCACTTACCCCACTGACAGGAAACTTTAATGAGCTAAAATAGCACTGTAGTATCTTTTTTTTTTTTCTCGTAGTTAACTATCACCTTCAATGAAATAAACTGGAAAACAAGGCATATCATGTAGTCTATAGGTATTGTTAGGCCAAACCCTAGTTGAGGCAAACCTGTGAGAGTAACCTCAGTTTTATCCTGACTCGACTGGTGTGGGTGGAATAAACTGTCCATACATCGTACAGACACTGTCAGCTTCCTAGACTTGTGAAACAGGGGGCTAGCAACCATTCACTTACATAAGTTGTTCACGCCGTTATTATCACTATGCAGAAATAAGAACATGATGTTCACACTTTGTAATAAAACAAATAACTTATTAGAAGTATATTATGGGTCTTAAATTGTCAGTGATACACGTGACTGGATATTACATGTCAGGTGGTTAACTATCCAGGAGTGATGGGCTCCGTGTCTCTTATTACATTCCTATGTCTGTCTGTCTCTTGTTAATATATTTGCTTCTGTATTTGATTATGATGGAGTTGGGGAAGTTGGGAGAGGCCAATGTCATGATAGTAAGCTTGTAAGGTGGTGGACCTTATGTAGCTTAATCACCAGATGCTGATATGCAGCTAACACGATGACTGTCATAGCAATGTTTCACAATATGTAGTGGTGAAACTCCTGTGTGATAGTTCGTCCACTCATTGCTGAAGGAAGGCTCCACCCACAACAGGGTACCGATATGACATGAGACCCAGACGAGAAATCTGTGGCACAATTGCATCAGCCACATCAGCAGTAAGAAACTCAAATTGTGCAGTACTAGTAGTGGTTGTAGAGGTGTAGAAAAATTACTTTTCAACAACTCCCATTCTACAGATTTATATTTATGAAACATTTAGCTTCTTTAGGAGTGGTGTGATAGTTATCAGTAGGTGTGTGTAATACATGGGTTGCATATTTTCCTGTATTTCATGTCTATAAGAGTGCTTTCGAAGCTGTAGTGTCTGATCTCAGGGTGATAATTGCAGTGCATGTGGGTAGCTGTAATATTCCATCTCTGGTTGTGAATTACTGTATTTGCAAAAGTGTCAGTCAGTCTTGAATGGAGAGTCCCTTCCAGTATAGCCTACTGTGCTGGCCTCTTAGTAAAGCACACACAAATACGGCTGTACAGGTATGAATGTCCAGTACTTAATTTTTGCCATTATAGAACATAGCCGGGTAAGCCATTATAGTATCTCAAAAGAAATATTAGAGTTTAATGATTATGGTAATGATATTGATGATAATGATGTCTACCTACCGCAAAACCCAACGTCGTCATCTCTGACTTGACATGTCAGGAATAACAGGTTCCTCACCCTGAATGTCAGCAAATCTTTCATTGTCTTAAAATATTGGTACTAAGTTGACTGCATTGGATTATAATTATCATCCACAATAATCATGACGTGTTAAAACATTAACAAACAAGATATTACCCCAGTCAAACACTCCTGTCCCTCCCTTACCGTGCGCCCTTAAATGCAATTAAACCCGTATGTGTTGGGGGGATTGAGTGTGTGATACTTCTGTGTTAAATTGAGAAACTACACCCAATATCTTACCATGTGGACAAGATAAGCATGTGTGAACCAGTTATGGCATATTAGTTTTCTAAAGGTAACAAGGATATAATAGGCTGTACGAGTTTGGAACGGATGCTGTAAAGTAAACACCTCAGATACTTCATGCATGTTAATGTTTTAATCTTATATTACAGCTCCATATGGCATACCAGAAATGCACCATCAGCACACATACCACAAACACCATAGCACAACTCACCACGATGTGATAATACCCATAACACCAGTGTTAAGACATTAAATTGCCTTTTATTACTGTATTGTTACAAAACTTAGTGATGTTCCAAATAGTGCAACTTTGGTTTATCATTGTAAGAAGTTATTAGTAACACAAATGGCAAGGCACAACTGATTTTAAAATACTATTGCACGTGTATCATTAATATTATCATTATTGTTTTGAACATCAGTACAGATCATTCAACATCAAATATGCATATCAACATTTACTAGTTTCCCTGACTATATCTGTGGTGTTGTGGTGCATGTCGGGTGTTTGTGAAACTATCGCTTTGCCTGCTGACTGTGTGTGTGTGTGTGTGTGTGTGAGTGTGTGGGTGTGTGCATATGTGAATGTATGGGTATGTGCATGTATGAGTGTGTGGGTGTGTGCAATGTGTGGGTGTGTGCGTGTGTGAGTGTGTGGGTGTGTTCACACGTGAGTGTGTGGGTGTGTTCGCATGTGAGTGTGTGGGTGTATGCATGTATGTGTGGGTGTGTGCACATGTGTGCATGCATGTGAATGTGTGTGCATGTGCATGTGTGTGTTTGTGTGTGTGTGTTTGTTTGCAGGGTATTCAGTTTTGACCTGACAGTCAAAGATTACTGCACATCTACTTTATAATTACATTATACAGAACAGCATGCTGTACATAAAGTATACATTTCAGTCACAGATATGGCAGGAAGACGAGCCTATGCACCACCAGTGATTAACGAACAAGGCAGTAACGTCGGGATGTGGGAAGCGGGAGTACCGGTAGCAGACATTGCTCAGCAGCTGGGGAGGTCCACCAAAATGATTAGGAAATGGATCCGTAGATGGCAGAAGGAGAGGTGTGTGTGCACTAGATCTCAGAGTGGGAGACCACACGTGACCTCAGCCAGAACAGATGACCTGATCCTGAGAGCTGCACAGGAATATCCAAAGAGGATGGCTGTGAAGCACACGCTAAATCTGGGGCTGGCCTGCCATCCTTGGACAACAAGACCGCCTTCATGAACACGGCATCCACTGCCATGTTCCGGCTCACAAGAAATGGCTGACGCCACAACAGCAAGATAATCGCCTTGGCTTTGCCCTGGAGCACCTTCCACATGACGCTGAGTTTTGGATGACAGTCATCTTTACTGACGAAAAAATGTTTATGTCTGTGGATGCCCGAGCTAGGCACTGCTGGTGCCCTTCCAACACACGCTACAAGACAACACATCCAACTGCAGGCAGTGAGTGGCAGAACATCCATGTCATTCTGGGGATGGATGTGGGCATACGGGCCTGGGGAACTAGTTAAGATTGATGGCAGGTTCACTGGGCAGCAGTATGTAGAGATAGTGGAGGATGTGTTGTTTCCGTCAGTGCAAGCTATGGCAATTCCTGCTCCTGATACGATCATGCTGGTGCACAACAGGAGCCCCATCCACACCAGCCACATTGTGAGGGAGTGGCTTCAGAACCACCCAGAGATTGAGGTCCTTGACTGGCCCTCCAAAGGATGTGATCTGAACCCCTTGAACATCTGTGGGGCATTATGTCTCGGGATTGGGATGTTGAGGAGCATCGCACCCATCAGGCAATGGAGATGGCTGAGGAGGCATGGGGAAGTGTACTCCGACGACCAAATTTGTGCCAGAATTTAGTTGAGTCCCTGCCCAGGTGTCTTCATGAGGTCATTGATGAAGCAGGAGGTTGGACTTCATACTAAATTTACATACTGATGTTGTTTCCAATTTTCAAATGTATTGTAATATAATACATTCAATTGTCAAATATTGTTGTATACCAAATTTATAATGTTGTGACATGTATGAAATTTAAAATATTGCTTGAATTTGGCCTTTACATACAGTATCGGTGATGAAACCTCAACAGTTACGATCAGTCGTATAAAAGATTTATTCCTTTATTGGTTCGATAACTGCCTGTTGCATAATGACAATATGTGTAGTTAAATGAAACTACGTCAAGCCAAATACGATAAATCTACAAACAAAGTAAATGCAAAGACAATAAAAGTTGGATAATAGTAGTTGATTAGATATATGAACAAGGAAATCAAACAAAATTGACAGTAATTTGTCAAATACATAGAGAACCTGAAATCTAAGTGAAACAAAAACTACAAGAAGACATATGAAAGATTAATTCTTTACAAGGGCAAAACTAATTCACATAACAAGCTGCAGAAAGTCCCTCTGAAATGAAACATTTCATGTCCAATGTGAGAGGAAGATGGGGGGAAATAAAAAACATTTCTTAGTGACAACTTGACAATAATGAGGACACTGTATTTCTGCAGACATTATGAGGAACAAATACTATTCAACAAACTACTAGTTAATGTCAGATATATAAAGAAAGTTAACCTAATGTCAAAACCTATTACCTAGTTGTGGAAAACAAATACTACTGGATCCATAGATGGCAGCAGCACAGAAATTCCCATATAAAATAAATAGCAAGGGCAAAGACAGAAACAGAGCTTAAAGACCACAGGCAGATAGACTACCCTGGACTCATTGATCACTGGTTTATTAGGACTGCTAATCCACTTATTGTGGCGTTGTATTATACAAAATATCGAAACACTCTCTCTTTCTCTCTCTCTCTTTCTCTCTTTTTATACATAGAGAGGAACAGATCCGCCATACGTTTTTATACATGTTGGTCGGGTATCTCAATATGAGGGAGGTGGTGGCTGTATCAATAGAGAGGCGGCCTGCAGTCCTAATGGACCCAGGATCGAATCCTGGCTTGGGCAGTTAACAGTTTACGGATTCAAATTTCATAAAAGCAGATTTTTCTGATCTACCAGAAGGCCCACTGACAAGTCCTAAAAATACTCGCGCTAATATCAGTACTGTACACTAATCCTATATCAGACAGCCTTAACATGTATTCATTGTAGACGATTGGTGTTAGCGTCTCAATGGTGACACGTGGAGGTGCATTGGAAGACTACTGGGCCATGGAATAGGAGCTAAAGTCTTTGCCCAGAGTCGGACACATAATGGGCCTTGGAATAGGAACTGAAGTCTTTGCCCAGAGTCAGACACGTGCTGGGCCTTGGAATAGGAACTGAAGTCTTCCCAGAGTCAGACACATAATGGGCCTTGGAATTAGCCTATATATATAGAGAGAGAGATATAGTGTACTGATATTAACAGGAGTATTTATAGGACTTGTCGGTGACCCTTCTGGTAGATCAGTAAAGTTTGCTTTTATGAAATTCTGATCCGTAAACTGTTCCCTGCCCAAGCTGGGATTCGATCACAGGTCCATTAAGACTGCAGGCTGCCTCTCTATTGATACAGCCACCACCTCCCCCATATTGAGATACCCCACCAACATGTATAAAAACGTATGGTGGATCTGTTACTCTCTCTCTCTCTCTCTAAGCATAAAGAGAAAGAGAGAGAGAGTGTGTTTCAATATTTTTTGTCCTAATAAACCAGTGATCAACGAGTCCAGAGTAGTCAATGATCTGCCTGTGGTCTTTCAGCTTTGTTACTGTCTTTGCCTTTGCTATTTATTTTATACAGGAATTTCTGTGCTGCTGCCATCCATGAATCCATTTGTATTTGTTTTCCACAACTAGGTAATAGGTTTTGACATTAGGTTAAATTCCTTAATATATTTGACATTAACTAGTAGTTGATTAGTATTTGTTCCTCATAATGTCTGCAGAAATATAGTGTCCTCATTATTGTCAAGTTGTCACTAAGAAATGTTTTTGATTTCCCCCCATCTTCCTCTCACATTGGACATGAAATGTTTCATTTCAGAGGGACTTTCTGCAGCTTACGTTACTTGAATTAGTTTTGCCCTTGTAAAGAATTAATCTTTCATACGTGTTCTTGTAGTTTTTGTTTCTCTTAGATTTCAGTTTCTCTATGTATTTAACAGTTTGCTGTCAATTTTGTTTGATTTCCTTGTTCATGTATCTAATCAACTAGTATTATCCTACTTTTATTGTCTTTGCATTTACCTTGTTTGTAGATTTATCGTATTTGGCTTGACATAGTTTCATTTAAATACACGTATTGTCATTATGCAACAGGCAGTTATCAAACCAATAAAGGAATAAATCTTTTATACGATTGATCGTAACTGTTGAGGTTTGATCACCAGTACTGTATGTAAAGGCCAAATTCAAGCAATATTTTTAATTTCATACATGTCACAACATTATGAATTTGGTATATAATAATATTTGACAACTGAATGTATTATATTACAACACATTTGAAAATTGAAAACAACATCAGTATGGAATTTAGTATGAAGTCCAACCTCCTGCTTCATCAATGACCTCATGAAGACACCTGGGCAGGGACTCAACTAAATTCTGGCTCAACTCAGGTCGTCGGTGGACACTCTTCCACGCCTCCTCAGCCGTCTCCTCCATTGCCTGATGGATGCGATGCTCCTCAACATCCCAATCCCGAGACATAATGCCCCACATATGTTCAATGGGGTTCAGATCACATCCTTTTGAGGGCCAGTCAAGGATCTTAATCTCTGGGTGGTTCTGAAGCCACTCCCTCATAATGTGGCTGGTGTGGATAGGGCTCCTGTTGTGGACCAGCGTGATCGTATCAGGAGCAGGGATTGCCATAGCTCGCACTGACAGAAGCAACACATCCTCCACTATCTCCACATACTGCTGCCCAGTGAACCTGCCGTCGATCTTAACTAGTTCCCCAGGCCCGTATGCCCACATCCATCCCCAGAATGACACGGATGTTCTGCCACTCACTGCTTGCTGTTGGATGTGTTGCTTCTTGTAGTGCGTGTTGGGAGGGCACCAACAGTGCCTAGCTCGGGCGTCCACAGACGTTAATGTTTTTTCATCAGTGAAGATGACTGTCCTCCAAAATTCAGCGTCATGTGGAAGGTGCTCCAGGGCAAAGCCAAGGCGACTATCTTGCTGTTGTGGCGTTAACCATTCCTTGTGAGCCGGGACATGGCAGTGGATGGCATGTTCATGAAGGCGCTGTCTTGTTGTCAGAGGATGGCAGGCCAACCTCAGATTTCATGTGTGCTCCACTGCCGTCCTCTTTGGATACTCCTGTGCAGCTCTAAGGATCAGGTCACCTGTTCTGGCTGAGGTCACATGTGCTTTCCCACTCTGAGATCTAGTGCACACACACCTCTCCTTCTGCAATCTACGGATCCATTTCCTGATCATTTTGGCGGACCTCCCCAGCTGTTGAGCAATGTTCACTACCGGTACTTCGGCTTCCCACATCCCTACGATATTGCCTCATTTGTTAATCACTGGTGGTACTTCGTCTTCCTGCCATATCTATAATTGAAATGTATAATTTATGTACAGCACACAGTCTAAACAGCATGCTGTTCTGTATATTGTAGTTATAAAGTAGATGTGCAGCATTCTTTGACTGTCAGGTCAAAACTGCATACCTTGCACACACACACACACACACACACACACACACACACACACACACACACACACACACACTGTGGAGAAGAGACAGGAAAGAAAAAACGGGAGGAGGAGTGATGATAGCAGTGAAGAACGACATAAATGTAGATGGAAATGGGAGAGGGTAGGGCTGAAGTGATAAATATGAAATTAGAAAATGGAGAGAATGGTAAGAGAGATATAGCAGTAGTATATGTCTTAGATCTTTAGTGGAAAAGTTTCTAGAGAAAGGAAAGAAGTTGTATGTAGCCTTCATGGATTTGGAGAAAGCATATGACAGGGTGGATAGGCAAAGATTGTGGAAAGTTTTAAGAATATATGGAGTAGATGGGAAGTTGTTGAAGGCCTTGAAGAGTATGTATGGGGGTGCTAAGGCTGCAGTGCGTGTGGATGGTGAACTGAGTGAATTTTTCCATTTGAAGGTTTGATTGAAACAAGATGTGTTTCCATTGTTGTTTAATATGTATATGGATGGGTTTATAAAAGAGATACAAGGTCGGGCATTGGATGTTGGAGCGGCCCCAGTGAGAGAGGGCAGTGTTTGAAAACTCCCTGTACTGTTGTTTGCAGATGATACTGTGTTGTTAAGTGAAGACGAAGGGGAGCTGCAAGGCTTGGTAGACGAGTTTGGGAGAGTGTGTAGGAAACGGAATCTAAAGGTGAACGTAGAGAGGAGTAAAGTGATGGTCTACGAGAGAAGTGAAGTCAGTGAATGTACAGTAAGATTGGATATGGAGAATGTGAGTGCATATATGTACTTAGGTAGTGTGGTGAGTAAGGATGGAAGTCTGGAGGGTGAAGTGCTTGAAAGGGTGCAGCAGGGAAGAAAGGTTGCTGGTTCCTTGAAAGCAGTGATAAGAAACAGGGAAGTGAGCATGGAAGTGAAAAAGCTACTACATGACGGTATTGTGATACCAACTCTAATGTATGGAAGTGAAGCTTGGACCCTGTTGGAAGGACAGAAGTCAAGAGTGAGAGCAGTGGAAATGAGTTATTTGAGAGGAGCATGTGGAGTCACGTGGAGAGACAGACTGACAAATGAGGAAGTGAGGGAGCATTGTGGTGTGGATGTGGATGTGATAGGAACCATTAGGAGAAACACATTAAGGTGGTTTGGGCATGTGGAAAGGATGGAGAGTGAGAGACTGACGAGGAGAGTGTATGTGAGTGAGGTGGAGGGGGGGAGAGGGAGGGGGAGGCTGAGGATGAGATGGAGAGATGGAGTGGAGAGGTATATGAGAGAGAGGGGTGTGAGCTGGGAGCAGGGCAGTGAAATGGCAGGGGACAGAGCTACATGGAGGTGATTTGTTTGTGGCCACCCCATACGAGATTAAGGCATCTGGCAATAGATAGATAGATAGACAGATATAGTCCCCCTAAGACAAGGGCATGGAATGATGATGAATACCAGGAGATGTAGTAGTTGTTCCCTAAGCAGTCTGGCCGAACAGCCCCGAGTCCCTAAAGAAGGCCATAGCCGAGACCGGGCTTTCCAACAGAGCTCTCAAGGAGTGTATGTTGTGTTGTTGGCGTAGGTGATTGTGTGCAATGCAGTCTTCCATGATGTGCTTAATAGTATGGGGTGCTGTGTTACACCCTGGACATTCGTCAACGACAGAGTCATCCAGCCTCTTCTGATAACTTAAGAGGGCTGGATGATGCCCACATCTCAGCCTGCCCAGGTGGACCCTGTCCTCACGGGGGAGATACCGTTCAGAAGGATGGATATCAGGAGGCCATGGATGCAGCTGTGTGTTGTCTTTGAGTGACTGAATGGAATGGCGAGTGATTTGAGTATGAATATGCTTCTGGAAGCTGGGCTGAGGCAGGCAGGTGGGCAGGCAGGAAGAGATGATAGTATTTGTGTATGATATCGTGTGCTGGGTGTTCTTTTGATGTTCCTTGGTGTGTGTGGATGTGCTGCCATGTAGTGTAGTGGATGTTGTGGATTTGTGGAGGCTGCACCAAGAATTTGGGTGCCTCTCGTGTCTAGATAATCCTTGACTTTGAGGACTTTGGTTTCTTGGTGTAGGTGGTATGTAGGTGTAATAACTGTGCTGCCTGTGATTATTCTTACGGCCTTGTTTTGTATGGTCTGAAGAGTGTTATAGTGTGTTTTAGTGAGGTTAGGAGCCCAAGCAGAGCTTGCATAATTCATCATTGAACGTATATATTGTTTGTAAACTGTGGTGGTGGTTTCTTTGTTATGTCCAAATGTTGTATGGGCAAGTGACGTCAAGGCATTGAGTCTAGGTGTTAATTTATTTTTGATGTTTGTGATGTGTTGTTTAAATGACATTGATGTATTGTCTGTTACACCAAGGATTTTGTGTGTGTGTGTGTGTGGTAGGGGAGTGTTGTCTGTGGTGAGGTGTGGAATGTGACTGAATGATGTTGAATACCAGTAGTTGTTGTCAGACATGGTTAATTATCTACAGAAAGTGATTGTGAAAAGCAGCTATATAATTCTAATGGGTGATTTTAATTGTAAATAGGTGAACTGGGAGGAATGGGACTCAGGAGGCAGTGAAGATTCGTGGGGCACTATATTGTTAAATATAGCAATGAATAATGTAATGACGCAGTGGGTCAAAGAGGAGACACGATTCCAAGGTGATGACACACCAGCAAGATTAGATTTACTACTAACCAAAGAACCTGATGTAATTGAATCTTTGAAATATGTGTCCTATAGGAAAAAGTGATCATGTGGTCATTGAGCTCCAGATGATAATAGGGAATGTGGTGCCAAGAGACAAGCTTCATTGGCAGGGAAGATATAACTTTGGGAAAGCAAACTTTGCGGAATTGAGAAAAAAAATTTCAAAAATGCAGATTGGAGAAAATTCAGAGAAACAAGAGAGATACAGAGGTATATCCCCATTGTATCTATGCCCCTCCCCCACTGTATACAGTAGGCGCAGAAAGTGTTGACGCCATCTTAAAAAAAGAAAACATTCTTGTGGTTAGCAAGGAGAAACAAATAAATTAACACTCACCATTGAATTTAGTATTTACTCGCATTCCCCTTCACCTTTATTATCTTCTTAAGGCGTCTGGAGAGACTGATGGCGTAGTTTTGCAGAACAGACGGACTAAAACTGCTCCATAGCTGCAGCCTCAAGTTTAGGCAAAGATGATGTGTCCATACTACGCAGCTGCCGCTTCATGTGCGCCCATAAATTCTCAATGGGATTGATATCTGGGCTGTTTCCGGGCCAATCTCGAATAAAGGGAACCTCACAGTCTGTTAGCCACTGTTTCACTGACTTTGCAACATGTGCAGGGGCAGAATCTTGCATAAATACTCTTGCCTTGGTTTTATCAAAAGAGTCACTTAAAACATCACATAAGAGCTCCAAATAATTGTTCTGGTTCACTTTTTCATTTGCAGGTAGAATTACCAACCTACCAACACCATAATATGTAAAGCAGCCCCAAGCCATGAGTGAGGCTGGGTATTTAACAAACTTGGAAGTGTACTTAGGATCCAGGGGGTCACTGCCTGGTTTGCGGTACACTCGTGATGAAGGGGTACCAGTGACAGTAAATGTTGACTCATCACTCCAAAGCACAGTTTTCCATTGCTCCTCACTCCAGGCAAGATATTTCTTACAAAAATTTACTCTCTTTTTCTTCTGAAGTGCAGTTAGCAGTGGTTTTTTACGAGCACAAAAACTCCTGTAGCCCAGATCGTCATGCAACAGCTGCTGCACACTTCTGACAGACACATCTGCCAGCAACTGTGGGTTCTTTTCTTTTAAATCCC
>JAGKTI010001196.1:71821-93507 GCA_018397915.1 Birgus latro
ATATATATATATATATATATATATATATATATATACAGTAGGCGCGGAAAGTGTTGACGCCATCTTAAAAAAAGAAAACATTCTTGTGGTTAGCAAGGAGAAACAAATAAATTAACACTCACCATTGAATTTAGTATTTACTGGCATTCCCCTTCACCTTTATTATCTTCTTAAGGCGTCTGGGGAGACTGATGGCGTAGTTTTGCAGAACAGACGGACTAAAACTGCTCCATAGCTGCAGCCTCAAGTTTAGGCAAAGATGATGTGTCCATACTACGCAGCTGCCGCTTCATGTGCGCCCATAAATTCTCAATGGGATTGATATCTGGGCTGTTTCCGGGCCAATCTCGAATAAAGGGAACCTCACAGTCTGTTAGCCACTGTTTCACTGACTTTGCAACATGTGCAGGGGCAGAATCTTGCATAAATACTCTTGCCTTGGTTTTATCAAAAGAGTCACTTAAAACATCACATAAGAGCTCCAAATAATTGTTCTGGTTCACTTTTTCATTTGCAGGTAGAATTACCAACCTACCAACACCATAATATGTAAAGCAGCCCCAAGCCATGAGTGAGGCTGGGTATTTAACAAACTTGGAAGTGTACTTAGGATCCAGGGGGTCACTGCCTGGTTTGCGGTACACTCGTGATGAAGGGGTACCAGTGACAGTAAATGTTGACTCATCACTCCAAAGCACAGTTTTCCATTGCTCCTCACTCCAGGCAAGATATTTCTTACAAAAATTTACTCTCTTTTTCTTCTGAAGTGCAGTTAGCAGTGGTTTTTTACGAGCACAAAAACTCCTGTAGCCCAGATCGTCATGCAACAGCTGCTGCACACTTCTGACAGACACATCTGCCAGCAACTGTGGGTTCTTTTCTTTTAAATCCCGTGCTGTTAGCCTTGGATCCTTGCTAACTTGCCTTGAGATCAGCTGACGGGTCCTGAAGGTTGTCTTACGAGGTCTCCCAGGCTTGGGAAGTGGAGTGGGAGGAATGGCCTCCCCACTGTCCTTGAACCGCTTCACCAGTCTCTGCACTGTCCTCAGTCTAACACCATCTGATTTGCAATAAATGGGAGTTTGTGGCCAGCTTTGTATAAAGTAATCACTTCCACACGTTTGTCCTTGCTTGTGGTTACTTTAGGCATGATGTGAATGTGGTAGGTAACCAAATAACTTGTTATTTGAGTCAAAACATGCCCTCGTGGTGCATCACACACAGAGACAATCCTCCTCCTGTGGCTGCCCAGACATTACTGAGCCTGCTCCTGTGGTGCCAAACCTATCAAGCAGGGTTGCCAGCTCCCGTTGAAAAAGTGTCAGCTTATTTCGCATCACAGGGGAGGGTAGTATTGACCCTACTTCACTTAACGCGAAAAAGAATGACTTCGGCAAAAAAGTGTCAATACTTTCCGCGCCTACTGTATACATGCACACACCCACACACTCACAAATGCACACACCCACACACTCACACACATACACCCAGTCAGAAGGCAGGGCGATAGTTTCACAAATACTCAACACACACCTCGACTCCACAGACATAGTCAGAGAAACTAGTAAATGTTGATATGTATATTTGATGTTGAATGATACTGATGTTCAAAACAATAATGCTAATGATACATGTGCAATAGTATTTTAAAATTAGTTGTGCCTTGTCATTTGTGTTACTAATAACTTCTTACAATCATAAACCAAAGTTGCACTATTTGGAACATCACTAAGTTTTGTAACAATACAGTAATAAAAGGCAATTTAATGTCTTAACACCAGTGTTACAGGTATTATCACATCGTGGTGAGTTGTGCTATGGTTTTTGCGGTATGTGTGTTGATGGTATGTTTCTGGTATGCCATATGGAGCTGTTATATAGGATTAGAATATTAACATGCTTGAGGTATTTTGAGGTGTTTACTTTACAGCATCCGTTCCAAACTTGTGCAGCCTACTATTTCCTTGTTACTCTTAGAAAACTGATATGCCATAACTGGTTCACACATGCTTATCTTGTCCACATGGTAAGATATTGGGTGTAGTTTCTTAATTTAAAACATAATGTATCAGCCATAATCAATCCCCCCACACATAAAGGTTTAATTGCATTTAAGGGCGTACGGTAAGGGAGGGACGGGAGTGTTTGTTTGGGGTAATATCTTATTTGTTAATTATTTTGGATAATAATATAATCCAGTGCAGTCAACATAGTACTAATATTTTAGGACAATGAAGGATTTGCTGACATTCTGGGTGAGTAACCTGTTATTCCTGACATGCCAAGTCAGAGATGACGACGCTGGGCTTTGCGGTAGGTAGACATCATTATCATCAATATCATTACCATAATCATTAAACTCTAATATTCCTTTTGAGATACTATAATGGCTTACCTGGCTATGTTCTATAATGGCAGACGTTAAGTACCGGACATTCATTTAGCTATATTTGTGTTTGCTTTACTAAGAGGCCAGCACAGTAGGCTATACTGGAAGGGACTCTCCATGCAAGACTGACTGACACTTTTGCGAATAATTCACAACCAGAGATGGAATATTACAGCTACCCACATGCACTGCAGTTATCACCCTGAGATCAGACACTACAGCTTCGAAAGCACTCTTAAGAGACATGGAATAAAGGAAAACATGCAACCCATGTATTACACAGACCTACTGTTAGCTGCCACACCACTCCCAAAGAAGCTAAATGTTTCATAATTATAAATCTGTAGAATGGGAGTTGTTGAAAAGTAATTTTTCTACACCTCTACAACCACTACTAGTACTGCACAATTTGAGTTTCTTACTGCTGCTGTGGCTGATGCAATTGTGCCACAGATTTCTCATCTGGGTCTCATGTCATATCAGTCCCCTGTTGTGGGTGGAGCCTTCCTTCAGCAATGAATGGACGAACTATCACACAGGAGTTTCACCACTTCTTATTGTGAAACAACGCTATGACAGTCGTCTAGTTAGCAGCATATCAACATCTGGTGATTAAGCTACATAAGGTCCACCACCTTACCAACTTACTATCGTGACATCGGCCTCTCCCAACTTCCCCGACCCCATCATAATCAAATACAGAAGCAAACATTTTAACAAGAGACAGACAGACAGACATAGGAATGTAATAAGAGACGTGGAGACCATCACTCCTGGATTGTTAACCACCTGACATGTAATATCCAGTCACATGTATCACAGACAATTTAAGACCCATAATATACTTTTAGTATGTTATTTGTTTTATTACAAAGTGTGGACATCATATTCTTATTTCTGCGTAGTGATAATAATTGCGTGAAGAACTTATGTAAGTGCATGGTTGCTAGCCCTGTTTCACAAATCTAGGAAGCTGATAGTGTCTGTACGATGTATGGACAGTCTATTCCACCCGCACCAGTCAAGTCAGGATAAAGCTGAGGTTACTCTCACACGTTTGCCTCAACTAAGGTTCGGCCTAACTACAACTATAGCCTACATAATATGCCTTGTTTTCCAGTTTATCTCACTGAAGGTGATAGTTAATTACGAGAAAAAAAGAAACACTACAGTGCTATTTTTGGTCATTAAAGTTGCCCGTCAGTAGGAGTAAAGTGGAAAACAAAGACAAATGAAAACCACTTTTGTTGTTATGTTGACCCAAGGTTGAGGGAAACCTGCCAGGTGTAACTGTAGGTGTATTTCAATAAATAATTCCTGCAATACACTTAGAACTTGGAGGGGGGAGCTCAACATTTGCTAACGATGTACACATAATGGTGTGCGATGTTTTACTTTACCTGCGAGATATTTACCATGTGTTGGTACTATGTGAAATAAAGTCTAATAATTTATAACAGAAAAAATAAACTACTGTTTGGTATAACAAGTTGTCTGAATGCAGGCCGTTTATTGTCATTTACAATAATATCCCCAAAACTGTACAGTATTAGTAAGAATATCACATGCCCCTGCTCTAACACTTAACATGTGTGATTTCTGTATACAGCTAGAAATTATAATATTAACCACTGTTGCTGCTATAACATACACCCCACATACAAATATTGTTACCAGACATTATTTATCTTTCTTATTGTAGTCCATCACTGTCATACTCATAACCACATCATCTGGTGATTAAGCTATGTCATCTGCACCCAGATACAAACTTTCTCTCGTCACACCTCCTTCTCCCATCATAACCATTACTGTGCGCCATTTGTTGGGTGAATATGGCACTTCTTTCAAATACTTCATTTTTCGATCCTCAGGTGTTTCAGCTTCACTCAGTGGCCGTTTGGGGGAACGGACTTTTGTTCGTGATAGTACCTCATCTGATGGGCAATAATCCATACTCCAAATGATGTTTACTCAACCTGTGACTAAAACACATTAACCTAATTCTAAAGACAATTTATATATCGACCTAAACACAGTTTAAGTCTAAAATATCATCAAAATTGATAAAAGAAATACAAAACCAACAAAACACATCATTAAACTGGGGCTTGGCCATTATTAAGCAAGGTAGGTTGATATTTCTTTCCCCATCACTATTCCGGGGTATCGCATCTAGGGGTGTCATACATCGGGGTTTGCCTATATTGCCTGAAACACTCATCTCCCACTTCCTGTATTTCCCCCAGTCATTTCCTTTTCACACCTTTCACACCCTTGGTTATCACCCCATTCTCTCTCTCTCTCTCTCTCTCTCTCTCTCTCTCTCTCTCTCTCTCTCTCTCTCTCTCTCACTCTCTCTCTCTCTCTCTCTCTCTCTCTCTCTCTCTCTCTCTCATATATCTACCTATCTGTCTATCTATATACAGTATTTCCTCATTTTTCACGGGTTGGATGTTCCCCCCAATCCTCGCAAAATGTGAAACGTTGAAGTGTGAAGTTAGGAATTAGTGGGAAAATTAGAGGAGTGTTCCAGTGGGACATGTACCTACCCTATCATAAAGTACTATAACACCAAACAGGCCCTACCAAAAATTAAATGAAGAGTGTTTACTAGTGCTAATACAGTATAACACAATAAACGTGTACCTGAAAAGACATTAAAACTGTTATAAAGAGGTACAACACTGAAAGTCCTTACCAGAAATAAAGTGAAGACTGGCTTGAGTGGCAGGCGAACGTTCCGAGACAATTCTCCGTCAAGTCAATTCACTGTCAGACAATTTCCCGTCAAAACATGGACGATTCCAATCAGAACAATTCACACACTGGATGATTCCCCTACATTCTATAAATGTACTTATTATTATTTAATCAATACTTTAATAACTATATTTCAGGGGGATCCATCAAAGTCCATGTTCAGTAGCATAGGCTTTGGATATTATTTATTAGTTGCACCTTTAGTCAATAATTAACTTGTTTCTTCCTCGCTGTAGTTGCCTTTTAATTATATTCTAGCATCACCCACAGCTCTCTTCATTAGTGACGGCGAAATGTCTTGTTATTTTTGTGATGGCGAATTGTTCTGAAACCGGTGTGTTGAGGGTGGATGGGCTAGTTACTAGGTGACAAGTGAACATTGGTATGCGTCGTCTACTGAGCGTCAGCTACCGGCTTGGAGCGTCGAAGTGCGGGGAAACAAGCAAAGTGTGAAGCAGCTCGGAACCTTTTTTCTAGCACAAAAAACGAGGTGTCGAAATACAAGGAAATACTATATATATATACTGTATATATATATATATACATATATATACACTGTGTATATATATATATATATATATATGTATAGATATATATGTATGAATTTTCGATGTTACGAAAGCGATGAATATAGGACAGATTCCACAATACGAAAGTATCTGTCTCAATGATACGAAAGGAAATACGAAAAATTCAAAATGGGCGCAGTGCACAGCACCGCTCTCGCTTGGGGTGAGAAAACAAACTAACCCCTCTTTGGTAAACAATTTTTTGTGCGCTTCTCAGTTGTGGTGGATGGGGTGCCCATCATCCATTCACTCATTGTAGAGATGCCATATGATCTCTACACTGAGTGACAAGCCAAATGGTTTCCTGTACCCAGGAAACCATTTACTATGCTGGGTGGTAACCATGTAACCGGGGTTTCTGGCAGAGTTCCCCCAGATTCCCCTATCCAAAATCACTTCATCATGGCAGTTGTTTCAGAGAGCCTTAGAGGGCCCAATACCTGCCCAGGGCCCCAGCCAAATGGGCAGATTCGCATGGCCATGTGGAAGTTGAGAATTGTGAATGAGGAGAGCAAGAGGACGGAAGTGGTGAATGTGTTCAAGAGTGTGAGATATGCTGTGATGGCATTGTGTGAAATGAAGATGAAAGGGTGTGAAGTGGAGGAGTGGGAGGGTGTAAAATGTGTAAGATAGGGAATGAATCGGTGAGGAAAATGCAAGGAAGGAGTTGTGTTGTTGATGAATCAGGTGTAGCAGAGTGGAATGAGAGACTACAAATGTGTCAGCTCAAGGTGTATGTATGTCAAGTTCAAGTTTGAGAAGGTGAAAGTCATGGTGATTGTAGTGTATGCACCATGTGAAGACAGGAGTGAAAGAGAGAAAGATGGCTTTTGGGATGAGCTGGATGAAGTAGTGGGAAAAATGCCCAGGAGCTATAAAGTGATTGTAATGGGGGATATGAATGGAAGAGTAGGCAGTGGTCCTGAGGATGACATAATGGGTTGTTATGGAGTACCAGGAGAAAATGATAATGGGAAGCGACTAAAGGATATGTGTCAGGAGAGGAGGTTGTGCATTTGTAACTCATATTTCAAACACAAAGATGCACACAAATATACGTGGTACAGAGGGAACGGGGATCATGTTGAAAGAAGCCTGATTGATTATGTGCTCGTAGAGAGGTCGATGATTGGAGTGGTTGCTGATATGAGGGCCGTGAGAGGACGATGTGAAGGTCTGTCAGATCATATGATTGTGGTATGCAAGATCAAGCTGAGAGGAGTGAGGTGGATCAGAAGAGAGAGGAGCAGTCAGGGAGAAAGACTGAAAGTTGAGAAGCCGTGGATCAAAGAAATGGCAGATGATTACAGGACCCAAGTAGAGGAGGAGTTAGAATCAGTGAACTGGAATGAAATGGATCTGGACAGCCTGTGGAATGCATATAGGGATTGCTTAATTAGGAATGCCAAAGCAGTGTGTGGTGTGGCAAGAGTAACAAGAGTAACAACATCCCACAACATGGTGGGATGATGATGCTAAGAGAGCGGTGGAGGAAAAGAGGAAGAAGTGGTTAAAGTAGTTACAGGACAGGGGTTCAGTTGAAATAACTGAATATATTGAGAGCAAGAAGCACGTAAAGAGACTAGTGAAGAGGAAAAAGAAGGAGGTAAATAATGATCCAGGAAGAAAAATGAATGCAAACTGCTCTTAAAATAGGAAGTTATCCTGGTCAGAGGTGCAGAAATGTAGAAGTGGAAGCGGAAAGAAATGTGATGGTGTGAAGGATGTAAGTAGTATATTATTAACCCAAGGGGATGAAGTAAGGACCAGATGGAAAGAATGTTTTGAAAGCCTGATAAATGGGAATAGAGAGAGCAGAGCATCTGTAAACATGATTGGTTTTGGGGGTGTGCAGAGAAGGAATTATGTGCCAGGAGATGTGACAGTTGCACAGGTGAAGAGTGCTGTGAAGCGGCTGAAAAATGGGAAAGCAGCTGGGGTTGAAGAGGTGTACGAAGAGATGATTAAGTGTAGTGGAGAGAGTGGAATGAAGTGCTTGTTGGAGATTATGTAAGAAGGCATGGATGAGTGAATGTGTGCCAGCAGAGTGGAAAAGGCTGTGATTGTACCCCTGTACAAAAATAAGGGTAAGCGATGTGAGTGCAAGAATTATCGTGACATAAGTTTATTGAGTGTGGTAGGGAAGGTATATGGAAGAATTATTATAGAGAAAGTAAGACTGGTATCAGAAATCCTAGTGAGTGATGAACAGGGTGGCTTTAGGAGAGGCAGAGGGTGTGTGGATCAAATATCTGCAGTGAGACAGATAGGAGAGAAGGCTTGTGAGAAGGACCATAGGGTCTTTATGGCATTCGTGGATCTGGAAAAAACATACGGCAAAGTGGACAGAGAAGGATTGTGGGAAGTTTTGCACAGGTACATTGTAGATTGTAAGCTGCTAGGTGCTGTCAAGAGTTTTTATGATGGTAGTGAAGCATGTGTATAGGTTAATGGGCATCTGAGTGAATGCTTCACAACTGGTGTGGGCATACGACAAGGTTGTGTGATGTCCCAGTGGTTGTTCAATATATATATATATGGGTGGAGTGATAAGAGAAGTAAAAACATGAGTAATGGAGAGAGGGATGGCGTTGGTAATGAATGGTGATGGATGGAATATCTCAAATTTGTTGTATGCTGATGATGCAGTACTGCTTGAAAATACTGAACAGGAACTTGGTAGGCTAGTGCAGAGTTTTGCTGATGTCTGTGAGCATCGTGCCTTGAGAGTAAATTTAGATAAGAGTAAAGTGATGATTATTGAGAGAGAAGTTGGCTCCCAGTGCGATGTTACAATGAATGGAGAGAGATTGCATTTAGTGAGAGAGTTCATATACCTGGATACAATGATAGAAAAGAGGAAAATGTGCGAAAGAAGTGGAAAGTAGAGTGACACAAGGAAGAGAAGTAGCTGGTGCAATGAAGGCCTTGATAAGAAACAGAGGCTTGAGTGTTGCAGCTGCATGAGGCTTACATGAAGGAGTGTTAGTGCCAGCTTTAACATATGGATGTGAGACTATGGTGTGGCATGAAAATGAAGAGTCAAGAGTAAGAGCAGTGGAGGTGGGACTGCTGAGGAAGGTATGTGGAGTACAGAGGATGGATAGGATATGAAATAATGTGATTCGTGAAAGATGTGGAGTGAGGAAGTCAGTGGACACCAGAATTGAAGAGAGTGTACTGAGATGGTATGGTCATATGGGGAGAATGGATAACAATAGAGTGGTGAAAAAGGTATATCTGAGCGAATATGAAGGAGGGAGGAGATGAGATAGGCCAAGGAGAAGGTGGAGAGACATGGTGGATGAGTGTGTGAGGAAGAGAGGTTTGGAAATCGGTGAGGCTAGTGAACTGACAAGTGATCGAGCTGGCTGGATGAATGTTTTGAGGAGAAGTGCATGATCAGGGTTTTGATCCCCTTTTTAACGTGGCAGTGTCTGGATTGACTCTGTTGGATATGTTTATATGAGGCTACAAAACGTGGTGAATGTTTTTGGCATATCCAATAGAGCCAGGATTCTGGGGGCTTGAATGATGGGTGAATGGAATTGTGGCCCATTGGATTGGGCAAATTTGGGCTGTCTGGACATTGCTACTCCTCACCCTGCCCTAGGATGGGAAAGGAGGTCCGGATGATGATGATGATGATGATGATTCACAGTTGAGTCCATGGTTTCGGAACAACTTGCTGTCAGGTCAGGTCAAAATCACAACAATAACAAGACAGTTTGCCATTAGGACGATTCCCTGTTATATATTTACATATCAGTTTATTTAGCAAGTATAGTAGTTTTTGAGTTATATGAGTTATAAAGGTGATGGTGGTTTATTCTTGGTTTATTCTTTTTATTGTAAATGTAAAATATGACATCAAATAGTTAGTATTAATGGGAAAAAATATAAGTATATTGAAACGTGAATCAGGTGACATACGATGTTTCACTTTGTCATTTAACCCTTAAACCGCGGGGTTGTTGGAGGCGCGCCGGGCCAATCCCGCGGGGATATTCGCACTCCGACTGACTTTTTATAAATACAGTAATCCCTCTATTATTCGGATGTCCAATACTCAAACACCCTCACTATTCGGATATCGTGGGCTGCCCAACCCCCAAAATGCCAGAAAATTAGAAAAAATCGGGGAAAAAATCGAATTTTTTGGACCGCGTCAGGTTGAATTTCCCGCGCGCGCCGATCGGCTGTGTTTACACGCGTGGCGCCTCTCTGTCGGTCCCATTTCCCACTCAGCTCCTGCCTCGTGAACAGCTCCAACAATGGCGGCCGAAGTGATTGCTTTTGTGGTGATACCCTACCTCCTGCAGGGTCTGATGCTGCTCTTTACCTTCTTCATCATGTGTGATGATGGCCCTGCCTCCTGAGAAGAGGAAGAAAGTGGTTCTGACTGTGGAGAAGAAGAGGGAAGGGTATTGGAAAAGATGGACGCTGGGTGGCCGACATCACGGATTCGTCATGAATTCAATCTCCCTCACTCCACCTTGTTTGATATCAAGAAGTCCCGAGACAAACTACAGCAGTACGTGGCTGATTTCGCTTCGAAGACCAAACGAAACGTGGAGAGGAAGGTGATGTTTAGTCCTAAGTATGCAGACATCGACCGATCCACGCTGATTTGGTATTGACAACAACGTGCTGCTGGTGTGTTGGTACATGGAACGGAGCTGAAAGCTGCTGCTGAGAAGTTCACAAGGCTCCAGGACTCGTCACTAGACCACACGGGAATTTACTGTTATGTACAGTGCAGTGAAGTGATGTGATTCCAGTTATGCAAAAAAAACGTTGTGGAAAGTGTTGGTGAGAAGTGCTGGTGATTGTCAATTGCAAAGGTGTGTGTGGTGCAATTTCTTCGTGTCAAAGTCTGAGATGATAGAGCAAGTTATACATCAGGACGGCGGCTTCTTTTTCGTAAGTACCCTAACTTCATCAGAATTCCTTGTTTTGTTCTTTCCATATCATTAATCTCATGCATAAACTGTGTGCAAGATGATTTCCATAATGATTTTCATGTCTAACCTGTTTTCAGCATGCTGTAAATGTGTTAAAAAATTTCTCTAAATGTTAATCATAATTTCCTGCTTTCAATTTAATTTTTTCATGCATGGTTTTATGTGCACCAGCTATGAAAAAGGTGAATACCAGTGAATTTCATGTCCGGTCATAACCTAACCTAACCTAACATTGTGTTGATCATAATTTCCTGCTTTCAATTTAATTTTTTCATGCATGGTTTTAAGTGCACCAGCTATGAAAAAGGTGAATGCCAGTGAATTTCATGTCCGCTCATAACCTAACCTAACCTAACATTGTGTTAATCATAATTTCCTGCTTTTAATTTAATTTTTTCATGCATGGTTTTAAGTGCACCAGCTATGAAAAAGGTGAATGCCAGTGAATATCATGTCCGGTCATAACCTAACCTAACCTAACCTAACCTAACCTAACATTGTGTTAATCATAATTTCCTGCTTTTAATTTAATTTTTTCATGCATGGTTTTAAGTGCACCAGCTATGAAAAAGGTGAATGCCAGTGAATTTCATGTCCGGTCATAACCTAACCTAACCTAACCTAACCTAACCTAACCTAACCTAACCTAACCTAACCTAACCTAACATTGTATTAATCATAATTTCCTGCTTTTAATTTAATTCTTTCATGCATGGGTTTAAGTGCACCAGCTGTGAAAAAGGTGAATGCCTTTGATTATTGTGCAAGATGATTACCATAAAGATTTCATGTCTAACCTGTTTTCAGCATGCTGTAAATGTGTTAAAAAATTTCCCTAAATGTTAATCATAATTTCCTGCTTTCAGTTTAATTTTTTCATGCATGGTTTTTAAGTGCACCAGCTATGAAAAAGGTGAATGCCAGTGAATTTCATGTCCGGTCATAACCTAACCTAACCTAACCTAACGAAACCATTTTTCTGGTAACAGTTTACATCATTTACTGTATTTGATGCCTTGTGTCCAATAATTTAGTGCATAAAATGTGAGAAAAGATGATTTCCATGTCCGATACTTTCTTATAATATGCTGGCAAGTTCTGACCACCTATGCCTCACTCACTCTAAATCATCATTTTTTGGTTAAAATTTGATTAATTCATGCTTTGTGTGCATTATGTGAAAAGGGACCTAAATAAATGCTATACATGTCCAGTAAGGGGAGGCGGTAGCTCGATCGGTAGAGAGTTGGCTTGCGGCCCCGTGGGACCCAGGTTCGAATCCTCACTGGTGCAGGGATCAGTTTAAGGATTTGAATTTCATTAAATCAGGCTTTACTGATCTACCAGAGACCCGCCGACATGTCGTAAAAATGACCCCGCTAATACCAATACACCAGTCCTGTATGAGACAGCCCTAGCATGTATTCAATATGGACGGTGGGTGTTAAGCGCCGAAGTGGTGACATGTAGATTGTAGGAGGACGACTGGGCCTTGATAGCAGGCTGTGAAGCCTATGCCCAGAGTCGGACACATAAAAAAAAAAAAAAAAAAGTAGGGAGGTAGGAAGGTAGTTTTCTGATTTAGGTTAGGTTAGGTTAGGGTCATGAATGACCAGTGCTGGAGCTTCAGGGCCCAATATTCAGACAAGACCAATATTCGAACATGCCTTTGGCTCTATTGCGTCGAATAATGGGGAGATTACTGTATATGTATATCATTTGTGTGGTAAGTGGGGCCGCCCATCATCCATCCACTTAGTGTAGTGATACCCTGTTTCTTGGGTAGCTCTGCACTGAGTGGTAAGCCAAATGATTTCCTGTAAATCAGGAAAGCATTTACAGTGCTGGGTGGTAACCTTATAATCAACCAACACATGTTCCCTATGTGACAACAACTGGGTTGGCAGAGGGTTAGTGCCCCTCCACGGAAAACAGTTAACTAAAAATGCAAACAAGAAGCCTCAGACAAGGACTGACCAAAAGATGACGACTAAGGACCATATAAAGGACTTGGTATGGATAGCTGCATGGAATGTTAGGGGTGCAAAATGATGAGGTGAAAGAAAGAGAGATTGTCCAGGTTCTTGAGGGTGCGAAAGTGGATGTATGTGGATTAACTGAAACTAAATGGAGGGTGACAGTGTGAGAGAATGGGAGTATGGGTGGGGTATATGTGCAGGAGTAGGTGAGAATGAGAGGGCAAAAGAAGGAGTGTGTTGTGAGTAAGATGGAAGGAGAATATAAGAGAGTATGGATCAGTTGGTTTAAGGATTTTGTGGGCAAGATTGAAAGTTGGACTACAAATGTGGGCAATTTTGTGTGTGTATGCGCCAATGCAAGATCGTGCAAGCAGAGTGAGAGAAGAGTTCTAGGCAAATGTGGAAACATGCATGGAAAAGTTTGATAGGAATGAGAGAGTGTTTTTGATCCGAGATATGAATGGAAAAGTAATGAATGCGAAGGTGGGTGGAGTACTTGGTGAGTGGGGTGTGCCTGTAGAGATGGATGAGAATGGCAGTGCTTTAGTGGACATTTGTGCTGGGAGTGGGTTGATGATAGCTAATACCCTCCTCAGGCACAAAATGATCCATAGGTATATGTGACAAGTGATGAGAAGGGTGGGTGGTGAACTGAAAGAATGGAAGGCAATGACTGATTATGTGTTTGTGTGGATGAGAAGATGAGGTGTGTAATGGATGTAAGAGTACATAGCGGTTGGGGAAGTGGAATTTTTGTGGTCAGAGTCAAAGTCCAAATGAAATGGAGAAATAGAAGAAGGAGAGGACAGGAGAATAAAGCTCTTACAAGGAGGGCGGAAAAGTTACAAGAGGATGGAAAAAAGGCAGAATATAAGAGGGAAGTGTAGGAGTGATTGGGTAAAAATAGATTGGAGCAGATGGGGGACGTGGAAGGTGCGTTCAAGATATTCACAGAAGAAATCTGTGCAGCATGTGAGGTGGTGTGTGGGGTGAAGAGAAGCCGAAAGGGGGTGCAGGGAACAGCATGGTGGACTGAAGAGGTGAGGGAGGGTGTGGCACAGAAGAAGAAAGCATATAATGAGTGGATGAAAAACAGGGACATCCAAGAAGTTGAGAGACAGAGGAGAGAGTTATATGTAGAGAGGAAGAGAGAGGTGAAAAGATTAGTGAGAGAGAGTAAGAAGAGAGTGGATGAGAAATTTGGAAGGAATTTGAGTGTAAAGTGGAGGAAATGTAAGAAAATGTTCTGGAGAGAGATGAAGAGAGTTAGACAGGGTGGCAAAGAAGTTAGTTGAGGAGTGAAAAATAATAGTGGTAGATTACTAGTTGAGAAGTGAGAAAAAGTGAGCAGATGGAGAGAACACTGTAAGGAATTGTTGAGTGTGGAGAATGAAAGTACTGCAAGTATAAGTGGCTGGGGAATGGCTAGGAGAAGGAGGGGTGTGAGAAGAGAGGAAGAAATCAGTAGGATAGAAGTTGTGGAAGCAGTGAAGAAAGTTAAAATGGGGAAAGCCCCAGGAATTGATGGAGTGTGTGGTTAAATACTGAAGCGTGAGGGAGAGATAGTAATGGAATGGATGTGGACGATGTGCAGATTGGCCTGGGAGGAGGGTATTGCCCTGGAGGATTGGAGGTCAGGTATAATTATTCCACTGTACAGTGGAAAAGGGGAAAAGGAGTGTGTGGATATCATACATGCATTTGCTTTCATAGCATAATAGGAAAAGTATATGCTAGGATACTTATTGGCAGAGTTAGGGAAATAACAGAGGAATTAGTTGGAGAAGAACAGGGAGGTTTTAGGAAGGGAAGAGGTTGTGTAGATCAGATATTCATTCCTAGATCTTTAGTGGAAAAGTTTCTAGAGAAGGGAAAGAAGTTGTATGCAGCCTTCGTGGACTTGGAGAAAGCATATGACAGGGTGGATGAACAAAGATTGTGGAAAATTTTAAGAGTATATGGAGTAGATGAGAAATTGTTGAAGGCTGTGAAGGGTATGTATGAAGGTTCTAAGACTGCAGTGTGTGTGGATAGTGAAGTGAGTGAATTTTGCTGCTTGAAGGTTGGTTTGAAACAAGGATGTGTCATGTCTCCATGGTTGTTCAATCTGTATGTTGATGGGGTTGTGAAAGAGATACAAGGTAGTGCAGTGGATGTTGGATGGTTGTTCAGTCTGTATGTTGATGGGGTTATGAAAGAGATACAAGGTAGTGCAGTGGATGTTGGAGCGGCCCTATTGAGAGAGGGCAGTGTTTGGAAACTATCAGTACTGTTGTTTGTAGATTATACTGTGTTGTTAAGCAAAGATGAAGGGGAGCTTCAAGGCTTGGTGGATGAGTTTGGGAGAGAGTGTAAGAAGTGGAATCTGAAGGTGAATGTTGGGAAGAGTAAAGTGATGGTCTTTGAGAGAAGTGAAGTCAGTGAATGTACAGTGATGTTGGATGAGGAGGAAATGGAAAATGTGAGTGCGTTTAAGTACTTGGGTAGTGTGATGAGTAAGGATAAAAGTTTGGAGGGTGATGTGCTTGAAATGGTACAGCAGGGAAGAAGGGTTGGTGGTTCAAAGGAGTACAAAGGAAGCAAAAAGCAACAGATCTTATGGTCCTTTCGAGGCTGTTTGTTACAGAGTAGACTATGAATACAAGATCTGAATCTACATACTGAAGGATAAGGATAGTAAAGCAAGAAGGCTCCCCCCGCCTCCAAACTCTCCAGTTGAAACTGGCAAGAAAAGGTGAGAAAAACCACCATGCAGCAAGGAAAAACTGACATGGAAATTTCATAGGAAAGACTGAAGGGGAAAAGCTACATTCTATAATACATTATCTATAAGCTACCAGTATGAATAACCTGAAAGAGAAAGTGGTAAAGTACAGTGAATAATTGAATAAATAAATAACGCATGACACTATGTATGGGTACACTGAGTTAACGTCTGCGGACGATGAGACTCTGTAGACATAACAACGTGAATGCGATAGTCCCGTGGTCTCAGTTGCACTCTGCGGGAATTCAAAAGATACAGATACACGTGAATATAGCTAATAATCCCGTGGTCTCCGTTGGATTCTGCGGGAATTCAAAAGTTACAGATACACATAAATATAGTGATCCCATGATCTCAGTTGGACTTTGCGGGAAGATCCTTACAACATTATTGCCGTGCATATACAGTATTTGCATTTATTAAATTGATCCAGGCTCTAAAAGAATAGAATAAAATAAACATTTATACATACACAAGTGTTTTATTCGGAAGTAAACATACTAAGCTGGAGGTTAGACAAATATTTATCCAGGCGACCTTTAAAGGTTAGTCCTGTATTACAATTTACTACAGTAAGTCCTCATTTTTCGCTGTTTTGATATTCCACCAAAATGTCGCTAAACGTGAAACATCGAAGTGTGAAGTTAAGAATCAATGGGAAAAATAGATGGGCGTTCCAGTGGGACAGCTACCTACCCTATCAAAGTACTATAACACCAAACAGGCCCTACCCAAAATTAAATGTGGAGTGTTTACTAGTTGCTCATACAGCATAACACAATAAACATGTACCTGAAATGACATTAGAACTGTTATAAAGAGCTGCAACCCCAAAAATCCTTACCAGAAATAAAGTAAACATTGGCATGAGTGGCAGGTGAAGGTGTGTTGAGGGTGGATGGGCTAGTTACTAGGTGACATGGGGCTCTCTGGGGAAGCCCTATCACCTAAGCTGAAGCCCTCAAAGTCAGATTCTGGCTCCAGCAACTCCACTTCATCTCTGTCCACTTCTCCTCCTTCCTCCTCCTCTCCTGTCACGTCTAAGTCTTGCATAATAGCAGCCACATTCTGTGTCACATTAAAAAATCATGTGATCCTGGCTTGTCTCTACTCCAGTATGTTTCTGTTGTAGACTGCCATCACTTGAGACTTCAGGTCATTCAAGGTGGATAGGATCTGGGTAGCCTCAGGCATAGTCCTGGTGTATGTCTCAAAGGTTGTTGCCATGTTGGTCACGGTGGACAGACTGTGGGACAATTTCTGGGTGGTCATCTTCTGTGCAGTGTGTTCTGGCCTTTCATTCTCTTCACTAGAGTTCATCTCTTCCTCTTTTATGTCAGCCACACCTGAGTCTAAGTCGTAGTGTGTCAAGTGGTGTCTTACAGCCGTTTCGTCCACCACTGCTCTGTCTAGGCTTGTGCGTCTGATTCGTTTCGTTTCGTTTCGTTTTTGAAGGCTCCAACATGCTTGCATGCGTCGTCGGCCTTGGTCACCTAATGGCGGCTCTCCACGCTGCTCAATCCCTGGCAGCCTCCCTGTTCAGTCCCTTAACCCTTAAGTCATACTTAATGACCTCGTCCCATGTCTTTCTCGGTCTACCCCTCCCAACCCCTCCCCCAATATTAACACCTCTCACCCTCTGTACCCAATTATCATCCCCCATCCTCTCCACATGTCCAAACCACCTCAGCCTACCTCTCCTCATCACAACAATACACTCCAGTCCCATCCTACCTCTCAACTCTTCCATCGTAAACCCAGCCCCCCCCAGGCCTTGCACGCAGGGACGCACTGCACATCCACCTAATCATTGTCATTTCTGTACGTTTAAACCTGTGAATATCCTCTTCCTTTACTGCCCAGGTCTCACTACCAAACAGCGTCACACTCCTAAAACGTGCTGCATACAAAGACCCCCTAGCACGTAAGGAGAGTCCTCTCAATGTCAGGAGAGGCAACAGCTCCCTGAACTTCTTCCAACCACTTCTCACCCTAGCAACCGAGCTAACTCCAGCCCCACCTCCGGCACATAACATGTCTCCCAAATAACGAAACTCCTCCACACACTCAAGAGACCCACCTGCAAGTTCAACCCTCTCACGCCTAACAATCTCCACCTGCTCTCCCCGACACACCGCACACATGAAATCAGCATCATCTCGCAGTCTACCTCTAATACCACTACATCTCTTGTGCACCCACTTATCACAAACACTACACAAGATGGAATTACTTCCCACACCCTTGTGGCAAACTGCACATGGCCACTCTCCCTCTCCTTTGATTGTACCGCCACCAACCCTAGATATCATCACTTTTGTTTTATCTGCATTTACCCTTAAGCCCTTGTACCCCATACCATCTCTCCACTTCTTAAATCTTTCCTCCGCCTCCTTTTCATTCTCTGCAATCAACACCAAATCATCAGCATACAACATCTCCCATGGAAGTCCATCTCTGAAGTCCCGTGAGAGGGCTTCAAGCACCATGATAAACAACAAGAGACTCAAAACTGACCCCTGATGCACACCAACATTCATGGAAAACTCATCACTCAAAGCTCCATTCACTCTTACCTGGGTGCGAGCACCCACGTACATGGCCATAACCACCCTAACCAGCCATTCTTCCAACCCTAGCTTTCTCATTGCCCACTTCACCACCTCTCTAGGGACTCTGTCAAAGGCCTTTTCCAAATCAACAAAAACAAAATACAATTCCCTTTTCTTTCCAATATATTTTTCCTGAAGCTGTCGAACAATGAATATGGCATCAGTTGTCCCCCTGCCTGGCATAAACCCAAACTGCATCTCATCGATATTCACTCTTTCTCTAATCATACCTTCTAGAACTCTCTCCATTATTTTCATTATCTGATCTAAGAGCTTTATACCTCTGTAATTTCTCCTTTCCAGGGCATCACCCTTTCCTTTGTACACATTTACAATTACACTCTTCAGCCAATCATCTGGGACAACACACTCATATATAATCCTATTTATCAGGTCAGTGACTAACCTCACCCCAGTATCTCCTGAGGCCTTCAACATTTCGGCAGTCAACCCAGACACACCTGCCGCCTTCCCCACCCGCATCCTGCCTATTGCCTGACTCACAGTAGCAGCGTCAATCAAAGGCCAAGGGCCAAACACTGGATCAGCTGGCTCCAAACCTTCTCTATCCCAATCAAACTCCTCATTCAACAATCGGCTATTATGCTCCCTCCATGTATCTTTAATATCCTCACTGTTCACCACTACCCTTCCATCATCATTCTTCACACACTGCTCACCTACAATGTCCTGATTATCCCTCTTCACCTGATTTGCCACCTTAAAAATCATATTTTTCCTTTCTCCATGATTTAGATTATCAAGTAAAAGTCTCTGTGACTCAGACTTCGGCCTGTATACCTTTCTTCTAGCCCTGCGCTTGGCAGCCAAGTACTCCTCCCTGTTACCACCATTCTTCCATTCCCGGAAAAGCCTTCTTTTCTCCTTAACTGCAGCTTCTACACCCTCATCCCAGCACCAAGTTACTTTATGTCTTGGTGGGCCTCTTGTCCAACCGCATATTGCATCGGCAACTCTCAAGAGGTTGTTCTTAAGGGCTCTATACTGTTCATTAACGCCTCTATCTACGGCTTCCTGTTCAGCCACCACTCTCCTCATCTCACTATAAAAGGCATCCCTTACTGATTGGTTTTCCAGCTTCCATATTTTCCTCCTAGGTACATATGTCCTCCTTCTCATCACTCGTTCCATAAGCACCATGTCACATATCAACAGTTTGTGCTGCTGCACACACTCCTCGCTTCCTATAACTTTAACATCCCTCACTAATCTCCTATCAACCCTCCTGACCAGAAAATAATCTATCTGACTACTATTTCCCCCGGACTCGTACGTAATCAACCGGCTGATTCTTTTCCAAAAATGTGTGTTGCACTCAATCATGTCCATTCCCTCCCCAAACTCAAGTATTCTTTCCCCTTCCACATTCCTCACACCATATGCACATCCTCCATGGACTCCTTCATAACCTTGAGCT
This sequence comes from Birgus latro, assembly GCA_018397915.1. Classification (NCBI taxonomy): domain Eukaryota; kingdom Metazoa; phylum Arthropoda; class Malacostraca; order Decapoda; family Coenobitidae; genus Birgus; species Birgus latro. Next base: position 91,303 of record JAGKTI010001196.1, read on the forward strand.
GCTTCACCAACATGATGACCATTTAAATCCCCTCTCAGAACCACTACCTCATCATCACCCATACCACTCACTACACGTATTAAATCATCCGAAAATCTAAAAACTAACTCCATTAGGTGAATATTGATACAGTATAAAACAGTGGCACAAATAAAGTTTGAGGGGAAAAAAACACACACATTTACTTTATTGTTATTTTGCATGCACTCACCTGCTTGTTGAGAGGTTCCTTGTTACATAACAGTAACCAGTGTTAACGGTTTTCATTACAATGCTGTATATTCTTCCCCTGAATTGTTCTAACCAACCCTTGGTTGGTTAATGTTGGTTAACTCTAAAAACTAACTCCATTAGGTGAATATTGATACAGTAAAAAACTGTGGCACAAATAAAGGTTGAGGGGAAAAAAAACACACATTTACTTTATTGTTATTTTGCATGCACTCACCTGCTTGTTGAGAGGTTCCTTGTTCTTCCTTAGGGGTATGATGCAACATAACTGTAACCAACGTTACCGATTTTCATTACAATACAGTAAGACCTCACTATAATGGACTAATTGGGGCTCAGGCCAGTCGAAAATGTGCAAAATTCCAATAAAAGCAACATCCGGACTTACCCCTGCTAATCCGGACTTTTTCCGATATATCAGACATTAGTCCGGATTGCATAGTGGTTTTCACCACCATTGCAGTATTGTACTGTGTTATACCTTCACTACATTAATCAAATGGTATAATAATACTGTACTGTGCACTGAGAAACATGTCTTTTACTTGTCTTATTGTGGTGAACATAGCTGAAGTTGCCAGGCAGTCCGGACTGCTTTCTGGCTTTATTGGACTTTTTCCGATATATAGGAGTTTAGTCCGGTAGCTCCTTGAGTCCGATAAAAGCGAATTCCGGTCTACTGAAGTCCGTTATATCGAGGTTTTGCTGTACTGTACAGTATATTCTTCCTCTGAATTGTTCTAACTAACACTTGGTTGGTTAACGTTGGTTAACTCTAAAAACTAACTCTATTAGATGAATATTGATAGTAAAAAACCGTGGCAGAATAAAGGTTGAGGGGAAAAAAACACACACATTTACTTTATTGTTATTCTGCGTGCACTCACCTGCTTGTTGAGAGGTTCCTTGTTCTTCCTTAGGGGTATAATGCAACATAACAGTAACCAGTGTTACCGATTTTCATTACAATACTGTATATTCTTCCCCTGAATTGTTCTAACTAACACTTGGTTGGATAACATTGATTAACTCTAAAAACTAACTCCATTAGATGTATATTGACAGTAAAAACCGTGGCACAAATAAAGGTTGAGGGGAAAAAAACACACACATTTACTTTACTGTTATTTTATGTGCACTCACCTGCTTGTTGAGAGGTTCCTTGTTCTTCCTTAGGGGTATGATTGAACATAACAGTAACCAACATTACCGATTTTCATTACAATACTGTACATTCTTCCCTTGAATTGTTCTAACTTACATTTGGTTGGTTAACTAAAAACTAACTCCATTAGATGAATATTGGTAGTAAAGATCTGTGGCACAAATAAAGGTAGAGGGGAAAAAACACACAAACATTTACTTTATTGTTATTTTATGTGCACTCACCTGCTTGTTGAGAGGTTCCTTGTTCTTCCTTAGGGGTATATAATCCAATGTAACAATAACCAACATTACCGATTTTCATTACAATACTGTATATTCTTCCCCTGAATTGTTCTAACTGACACTTGGTAAGTTAACTCTAAAAACTAACTCCAGTAGGTGGATATTGATACAGTAAAAGACCGTGGCACAAGTAAAGAATAAGGGAAAAAAAACACCGACGCATTTACTTTATTGTTATTTTACGTTCACTCACCTGCTTTTTGAGAGTTGCCTTGTTTCTTCTGAGTGTCTTTATGGTGCTGTCACGAGCCCCAGTCAGGCGACGTATCTCAGGGACTGTTAACTCCTCAATGAGCTGCAAAATCCCCTGCTTCTCAGTTGCACAAAAAACACAATGGTGATGGGGTCTGTAGTACTGCTGCTGTATCGATAGAGGGCAGGATGGTTGCAAGATGGCTGCCAACAAATGAACATTGGTATGCGTCATCTGCTGAGTGTCGGCTGCCAGCTGGAAGTGGCGACGAATATTGGGAGAAAATGACAAAGTTTGCAACATGTTGGAAACTTTTTTCTTTCGCGAAAAAT
>JAGKTI010001197.1:0-16231 GCA_018397915.1 Birgus latro
TCTACTTTATTTACGCTTCCTCCAGCCGATTTTATGGCACTCAGGACTGGACTCACATACTGAAGGGGCTAACGAAGGCTGTACCAACCCCGTGCACTTCCACATATCCAACCTTCACTGACTAAAATTGTCTGGTGGCAGCAAGAACAAAACACAGCACTGAAGGGGTTAAATGTATATTAAATGCACTAGATTGTTTTTTGTCATAACTAATTTATTTATATATACTTCTTTAATTTAGTGTTGAAAGGACAAGTAATAGGTATTGTCTTAGCAATTTTGGGGGGTGATAATTCGGTAATTTAGCAATTTTGGAGGGTGAAAATTCGGTAAGCCGGAAAATTCGGTAATTCGAACCAGGGTAGAGCCCCATATAGTTCGGCTTATCAAGGGTTTACTGTATGGCGAGACTAGCAACCACTTCCACTTCGTCCCAGTTTGTTCCTGCTCCCTGCCTGTGTAGTGCGTGGCTACTGTTCTGTGAGAATTTTTTCGCATCTTTCGTACCTTTCATCATGCCATCCAAGCAGTGCAAGGTTACTGATTTTTTTTTTTTTTTTGCTCCTAAGACTCACCCTGCAGCACCTGCCTCACGAAGGATCCAGAGGAGGCAACCTGAGGGTCCACCAGTCACTGTAACTCACTCTGCCTCTTCTTCCCCACCACAGGATCCACTAGTCACTGTGACTTGCCTTGCGTCACCTGAATATACTGTTTTGTATTTTTTTACTGTAATTTGATAAAGAACAGTTTAAAGTTCATTTAGTTTTTATTAACATTTCTACTGTAGATTTAAGAGCTTACAACCAGCCTAGTACAGTAGTTAGTTGGCAGTTTTGGGGGGAGGCTCCTTGATCGCATCCCCTCAGTTTCTTAAGTTTCTAATGGGGAAAAATGCTTCATTGTACGAAAAGTAGAGATATGATAGATTTTGAAGATACTTAACCCTTTCATTTATCGGGGACCTCCTGTACATGCTAGGGCTGTCAAATACGGGAGTGGTGTATTGATATTAGCGGGGGTATTTTTACGATGTGTTGGTGGGCCTTGTAGTAGATCAGTAAAGCCGGATTTTATGAAATTTAAGTCCTTAAACTGTTCCCTGCCCCAGCAGGGATTTGAACCTGGGTCTGGTAGGACTGCAGGCTATCTCTGTACCGAATGAGCAACTGCCTCCCCCTTGCTCTATGGACCTTACCTTATCCCATCTTTAGCCAGGGGGGGAAGTTTGGAATGATAATAATTAGCATTCAGTTTTGTTTCTTTGATAGGGTAGGTGGGGACGCTCACCATTCACTCACCTGAGTTAGTGCTGCACTCGGGTGACTGCCCTTTCCTCTCTTTCATCCATCTTGCCTTCCTTCCTCTTCTGTCTCTTTCCCTCATTCTTATCTCTTCTTTCTGTCTGTGGGTGACTCTACACTGAGTGACAAGTCAAATGGTTTCCTGTACACCAGGGAACCTATATGGCACCTGGTGGTTTAGTGGGTAATTAAGGTGCTCCAATCAGATTGAGCCTGTGCAGGTTTATATCCAAGGGATGGTTGGGGTTTATTGCTCACGTAATACCACTTCGGGATGAGTGAGGCTGGTCACTCTCACCTTAAATGTCAGGACCAACTTGCTTAGCCCCGAGCTCCTACACCCCTCATGAGGCAGCACAGGATTAGATGATGATGATCTGTCTATCTATGTATTTATCTGTCTATTGCTATCTATCTATCTGTTCCCAGACACCTCAGTCCCTCACGAGGTGGCCACAAACAAATCACCTCCATGTCGCTCTGTCCCCCGCTGTTTCACTGCCCCGCTCCCAGCTCACAGAGTCCTCTCTCATATACCTCTCCACTCCATCCCTCCATCTCATCCTCAGCCTCCTCCTCCCTCTCCTCCCCTCCACCTCACTCATATACACTCTCATCGTCGGTCTTTCACTCTCCCTCCTCTCCACATGCCCAAACCACCTTAACGTGTTTCCCCTAACGCCGCCTATCACGTCCACATCCACACCACAACGCTCCTTCACTTCCTCATTTGTTAGTCTGTCTCTCCATGTGACTCCATATGCTCCTCTCAAATAACTCATTTCCACTGCTCTCACTCTTGACTTCTGTCCCTCCAACAGGGTCCAAGCTTCACTTCCATATGTTAGAGTTGGTATCACAGTACTGTCATGTAGCAACTTTTTCACTTCCATGCTCACTTCCCTGTTTCTTACCACTGCTTTCAATGAACCAGCAACCTTCCTTCCCTGCTGTGCCTTTTCAAGCACCTCACCCTCCAGACTTCCATCCTTACTCATCATTCTACTCAGATACTTAAATGCACTCACATTCTCCATGTCCTCCCCATCTAATCTCACTGTAAATTCACTGACTTCACTTCTCCCGAAGACCATCACTTTACTCTTCCTTACATTCACCTTTAGATTCCGTTTCTTACACACACTCCCAAACTCATCTACCAAGCCTTGCAGCTCCCCTTCGTCTTCGATCTACAACACAGTATCATCTGCATACAACAGTAAAGGGAGTTTCCAAACACTGCCCTCTCTCACTAGGGCCGCTCGAACATCCACTGTCCGATCTTGTATCCCTTTTATAACCCCATCCATGTACAGATTGAACAACCATGGAGACATGACACATCCTTGTTTCAATCCAACCTTCAAATGGAAAAATTCACTCAGTTTGCCATCCACACGCGCTGCGGCCTTAGCACCCTCATACATACTCTATTGCCAGATGCCTTAATCCCGTTAGGGGTGGCCACAAACAAATTGCCTCCATGTCGCCCTGTCCCCTGCTGTTTCACTGCCCTGCTCCCATCTCACACCCCCCTCTCTCATATACCTCTCCACTCCATCCCTTCACCTCATCTTTGGCCTCCCCCCCCCCTTCCTCCTACCTCACTCACATACGCTCTCCTCGTCCGTCTCTCNTGGCCACAAACAAATTGCCTCCATGTCGCCCTGTCCCCTGCTGTTTCACTGCCCTGCTCCCAACTCACACCCCCCTCTCTCATATACCTCTCCACTCCATCCCCTCACCTCATCTTTGGCCTCCCCCCCCCCTTCCTCCTACCTCACTCACATACGCTCTCCTCGTCCGTCTCTCACTCTCCGTCCTCTCCACATGGCCAAACCACCTCAGTGTGTTTCTCCTAACGCTTCCTGTCACATCCACATCCACACCACAATGCTCCTTCACTTCCTCTTTTGGACTCTATGTGACTTCACATGCTCCTCTCAACTCATTTCCACTGCTCTCACTCTTGACTTCTGTCCCTCCAACAAGGTCCAAGCTTCACTTCCATACGTTAGAGTTGGTATCGCAATACCATCATGTAGTAACTTTTTCACTTCCAAGCTCACTTCCCTGTTTCTTATCACTGTTTTCAAGGAACCATCAGCCTTTCTTCTTTGTTTACTCTTTCAAGCACTTCACCCCCTCATCTTCCATCTTTTGTTGTCACACTACTCAAGTCCTTAAACACACTTGCATTTTCCATTTCCTCCTTGTCCAGCCTCACTGTACATTCACTGACTTCACTTCTCTCGAAGACGATAACTTTACTCTTCCCTACATTTACCTTTAGATTCCGTTTCTTACACACACTCTCAAACTCATCCACCAAACCTTGCAGCTCCCCTTCGTCTTCACTTAACAACACAGTATCATCTGCAAACTGTACAGGGAGTTTCCAAACACTGACCTCTCTCACAAGGGCCGCTCCAACATCCACAGCCCTACCTTGTATCTCTTTTATAACCCCATCCATATACAGATTGAACAGTCTTGAAGACATGACACATCCCTGTTTCAATCCAACCTTGAAATAGAAAAACTCATTCAGTTCACTGTCTACATGCACTTCAGCCTTAGCACCCTTATAGATACTCTTCACGGCCTTCAACAACTTTTCATCTACCCCATATATTCTTAATACCTTCGACAATCCTTGTCTGTCCACCCTGTCATATGCTTTCTTCAAATCCAATAAGGCCACATACAACTTCTTTCCCTTCTCTGGAAACTTTTCCAACAAAGATCTAATAATGAATATCTGATCTACACAACCTCTTCCCTTCTTAAAACCTCTCTGTTCTTCTCCAACTAATTTCTCTGTTATTTCCCTGACTCTCAAAGTATCCTACCATATACTTTTCCTGTTACACTAGGAAGACAAATCCCCCTATAATTACCACATACTTCTTTTTCCCCTTTTCCTATGTACAGGGGAATAAGTATGCCTGACTTCCAATCCACTGGGACTCTACCTTCCTCCCAGGCCAATCTGCACATCTTCCACATCCATTCTATTACTATCCCCCATGCTTCAGCATTTCACCCCACACTTCATCAATTCCTGGGGCATTCCCTATTTTAACTTTCTTCATTGCTTCCACAACTTCCATCCTACTGGTTTCTTCCTCCTTTCTCACATTCCTTCATCTCCCAGCCATTCCCCAGCCACTTTACACTCACATTACTTTCATTCTTTGTGTTCAACATTTCCTTAAAGTGTTCTCTCTGTCTGCTCACTTTTTCACCCTTCTCCACTAGTAATCTACCATCTTTATCTATCACTTCCCAACTAACTTCTTTAGCATCCTGTTTAACTCTCTTTACCTCTTTCCAGAACATTTTCTTACATTCCTTCCACTTCACACTCAAATTCTTTCCAAATTCCTCAGCCACTCTCTTCATACTCTCTCTTACTAATCCTTTCACCTCTCTTTATATAACTCACTCTTCCATCTCTCAACTTTCATGCCCCTGTTTCTCATCCACTTACTATATTCTTTCTTCTCTTGTGCCACAGCCTCTCTCACCTCTTCATTCCACCATGCTGTTCCCTGCACTCTGTTTTGTTTTCTATTCACCCCACACACCACCTCACATGCTGCACATATTTCTTCTGTGACTATCCTGCACATACCTTCCATGTCCCCCATCTGCTCCAATCCATATGAGGCGTTTAGAATACAAAGGGCGAACTCAACAATTTCTCGAAATTGAGTTATTGGTAGGAAGAGAAAGTGTGAAGTGTACTGTAAGGGATAGGCAAGGACCTGTAAGGCAAAGTGTGCCTTCAGAAAAAACGTAGTAATGAATCCTTCAATCTGTCTACTATACCAATTCCCTCCAAGTATCCAGTTCCTGTGAAACTATCTGCTGAAAAGCTAAAGGATATAAAAGACTTAATGCAGTTCGTCAGTACCAGCAACCCACAGTACATGGGATTCTTTGAGAACTTATTGAGAGAACAAGAGGGGGCAGTAGGGGCTGTCGTTGGTTGTAATACTGATGACCCAGACGACGATTTCCTTGACTATTAGCAAAGTCCAATCCCACCCCCCATTTTCAGACTACTCATGCTCAACTTTGTCTCCTAGATGGTGGATATTCTTACTGTTTCAAGTGACTGTGTAAGATCATCACACAAGCTTGTGAAGGTCTTACGTCTTTCTGAATGTGTGTGTGTTAAAAGCTAAAAATAGCTATGTTTTGTGTGTATTAAATCAGTTTTGTGATGGTTGCAAATGATGATACCAAGATTTTTTTTATTACTTATGAAATACACTGTTTTTTTTGCCTCAATTTTCATAAATACCACCAAAATATAATTATTACTTATATCATTAATGTTTGACAATATACCCTTATGATCATCAGTAAAAAGTCATTGATGTATTTTTTTTTTCTTTTTTTCCTTCCAATAGATACAGAATGTCCAGAGGAACATTTTGGTGTATGATATGTTATACCAAACCCTCACATATGCTTTGATACACCAAAAAGTTTAGTTGCATTTTTCTCAAAACTTACTTTAGTTGAGTTCGCCCTTTATATTCTAAAGGCCTCATATTTACCCAGTCGCTCCTCCACTTCCCTTTTATATTCTGCCTTTTTCTCATCTTCTTGTAACCTTTCCAGTCTCCTTGTATGAACTACTTCCTCCTGTTCTTCCCTTCTTCTATTTCTCCATTTCATTTGGACCTTGATTCTGACCACCACCAGGTTGTGGTCAGAAAGTCCACTCCCCCAGCTCCTATATACTCTTGCATCCATTACACACCTCATCCTGTCATCCACATGCAAATAATCAATCATTGCCTTCCATTCATTCAGTTCACCACCCACCCTTCTCATCACTCGCCGTATATCTATGGATCATTTTGTGCCTGAAGAGGGTATTGGCTATTACCACCCCCCTCCTGGCACAAATGTCCACTAAAGCATTGTCATTCTCATCCATCTCTGCAGGCACACCCCACTCACCAACTACTCCATCCATCTTCATGTTCCCTACTTTTCCATTCATATCTCCAGTCAAAAACTCTCTCATTCCTTTTCAACTTTTCCATGCATGCTTCCACATTTGTCCAGAACTTATCTCTCACTCTGCTTGCACGATCTTGCGTTAGCTCATATGCTCACACAGTCGCCCACATTTGTAGTCCAACTTTCAATCTTAAACACACAATCCTTGAGCCAGCTGATCCACTTTCTCTCCTCCTTCCACCAGTTACTCACAACAGTATACACTCCTTCTTTTGCCCTCTCATTCTCACCTACTCCCTTGCATGTACCCCATCCATACTCCCATTCTCTCATAGACTCACCTTTCCATTTAGTTTCATTTAATCCACATACATCCACTTTTGCACCCAGAAGCACCTGGACAATCTCTCTTTCTTTCACCTCATCATTTGCACCTCTTATATTCCATGTAGCTATCCATACCATGTCCTTTGCTCGGTCCTTGGCCCTCACCTTTTGTTCAGTCTTGGTCCAAGGCTGCTTGTTCATATTTTTGGTTAGTTGTTTTCCGGGGAGGGGCAGTAACCCTCCGCCAGCTCACTTGTTGTTACATAGGGAACGCGTGTTGGTTGGTTAAAAGGTTACCACTCAGCAATGTAAATGCTTTCCTGGTTTACTGGAAATCATTTGGCTTGCCACTCAGTGTAGAGCTACCCTAACACTCAGTGTAGAGCTACCCTAAAAACAGAGTACCACTACACTAAGTTGGTGGATGATGAGCGCCCCCACCTACCACATATGATGATGATGATGTTAGGAAATAGAGTTCAGGATGATGGTAGTGTTGAGAATGATGATTGCAATTTCACTTATGTTTGTCAGCAGATGAGGAAGAGGAAATTCCACACCAAAGTGACCTGATTGAGCAGGCAGCTGAGATGCTGTATGGCTTGATCCATGCCCGCTACATTCTCACTAATCGGGGTATTGCACAGATGATAGAAAAATATCAAGCTGGAGATTTTGGCCATTGTCCACGAGTCTACTGTGAAAACCAGGTAAGAATTCAGTTATGACATTAATGGTAATTAAACATGTCTACACTAACCAGAGAAAGATCCCCAGCCTTCTTTCAGCTCAGTTGATGGCCATGTGTTATAACACTGGGGAGCAACATGACTACTATTAACCAAGAAGACTCATTCCTACCTCATAACTAACACCAGTCAAATCTTACATAACCATGATAGGTAATCCAGATATGGACGTGGCCCAGTCTCATCAGGTGAAAACAGATTAACTTGAGAAATAAGTCCATCAGACAGGGAGTAGTCTGGTGATTACACTACATAATAAGCAGTTTTAAGAATGTTCACATAGACTGTCCAACTTATTTTAGTGTACAGGTATGTCTGATGAATAGTTGAAGATACTTTGGTCTCATTAGATTATAACTGATATATCAGTTTCTCCTAAATCCTCAGGGGCTTAGATAGTAAATGAGTGAGTATGTGGCCCAGTTCATTGTGGATGATGTAGGTGATATGTTCTCCATTTACTCTATTTTTTCTTATTTTTTGGATCCTGTCTCACCCCATCTTTAGGTGGGAAAAAAAACAAGAGGTCAAGATGATGATATTGTAATAGGTTTATATGCATTAAAACAGTGAATGAAGCTCTCAGAAGTGAGGGGGGAATAATAAACTGAAGTAGGATTTTTTTTTTTTCTTACGTTGAAAGTGAAAACACGAGTAATGGAGAGGGGGATGGTGTTGGTAATGAACGGTGATGGATTGAATATCTCATATTTGTTGTATGCTGATGATGCAGTACTACTTGCAAATACCAGATAAGAACTTGGTATGCTAGTGCAGTTTTGCTGATGTCTGTGAGCGTCGTGCCTTGAGAGTAAATGTAGAAAAGTAAAGTGATGGTTATTGAGCGAGAAGGTGAGTCCCATGTGATGCTACAGTGAATGGAGAGAGACTGGAATTGGTGAGTGTTCAAATATCTGGGTACAGTGATAGAAGAGAGAGGAAAATGTGCAAAAGAAGTTGAAAGTAGAGTGACACAAGGAAGAAAGTAGCTGGTGCAATGAAGGCCTTGATAAGAAACAGAGGCTTGAGTGTTGCAGCTGCATAAGGCATACACGAAGGAGTGTGAGGCTATGGTGTGGCATGGAAATGAAAGGTCAAGAATAAGAGCAGTGGAGATGGGACTGCTGAGGAATGTATGTGGAGTATAGAGGGTGGATAGGATATGAAATAATGTGATTCGTGAAAGATGTGGAGTGAGGAGTCTGTGGACACTGAGATGGCATGGTCATGTAGAGGGAATGGGTAACAATAGAGTGGTGAAATAGGTATATCTGAGTGAATTTGAAGGAGGGAGGAGGCAAGGTAGGCCAATGAGAAGGTGGAGAGATATGGTGGATGAGTGTGTGAGGAAGAGAGGTTTGGAAGTCGGTGTGGATAGGGAACTGACAAGAAATTGAGCTGGTTAGATGAATGTTGTGAGGAGAAGTGCATGATCAGGGATTTGGCACCTCTTTTAACGTGGCAGCGTCTGGATTGATTCTATTGGATACGTTTATATGAAGCTACAGAACGTGGTGAATGTTTTTGGCGTATCCAATAGAGCCAGGATTCCAGGGGCTTGAATGATGAGTGAATGGAAGCATGGCCCACTGGACTGGGCAAATTTGGGCTGTCTGGACATTGCTACTCCTCACCCTGCCCTACGGTGGGAAAGGAGGTCTGGTTGATGATGATGATGATATTGCTTCATGACTGTCCACTAGTACTGTACTTGTAAATGTTTCAGATATGTTCTTTGGTTGCAGTCAGCATTAGGACTGAGTGATGTCTCAGGTGAAATCTTGATAGTAAGTGTTTTAATCACGATCATCATTATCATTTCTTTCCTACTGAAGGATTGGTTGAGGAGAGGAAGAGTTACCCACAGCATGTCCAGTTAAATTGGTAACACTGACATTATCACCATAAAATCATAACTATGCTTCTCTGTTGCAGCCAGTGTTTCCATTGTTATATCAACTGCTTCTCTGTTGCAGCCAGTGTTTCCATTGTTATATCAACTGCTTCTCAATTGCAGCCATTGTTACCAACAAAAAATATAACTGTGCTGCTTTATTGTGGCCAGTGTTAGCAGCGTAAAATCACAACTATACTTCTCTGGTGTCCAGTTTTACGAACATAAAATCATAACTATGCTTCTCTTGCGGGCAGTCTTATGAACATAAAATCATAACTATGCTTCTCTGTTGCTCTCAGTTCGTTATCATCATCATCATCCGGACCTTCTTTCCCACCCTAATGCAGGGTGAGGAGTAGCAACGTCCAGACAGCCTAAGTTTGCGCAGTTCAGTGAGCCACACTTCCATTCACTCACCATTCAAGCCCCCAGAATCCTGGCCCTATCTGATAAGCCAAAAACGCCCCCAGAATCCTGGCCCTATCTGATAAGCCAAAAACATTCACCATATTCTGCAGCTTCACATAAACATATCTGATAGAGTCAGTCTGGACACTCACGTTAAAAAGGGATGCCAAATCCTTGATCATGCACATCTTCTCACAACATTCATCCAGCCAGCTCGATCTCTTGTCTGTCCCTTAGCCTCACTGACTTCCATACCTCTCTTCCCCACACACTCATCTACCATATCTCTCCACCTTCTCCTTGGCCTACCTTGCCTGCTCCCTCTTTCAAATTCACTCAGATAAAGCTTTATCACCACTCTGTTGTTATCCATTCTCTCCACATGACCATACCATCTCAGTACACTCTTCTGTTCTGGTGTCCTCAGACTTCCTCACTCCGCATCTTTCACGAATCACATTATTTCATATCCTATCCACTGTCTGTACTCCACATATATTCCTCAGCAGTCCCATCTCCACTGCTCTCATTCTTGACTTTTCATTTTCATGCCACACCATAGTCTCACATCCATATATTGAAGTTGGCACTAACACTCCTTCATGTAGGCCTTGTGCAGCTGCAACACTCAAGCCTCTGTTTCTTATCAAGGCCTTCATAGCACCAGCTACTTTCCTTCGTTGTGTCACTCTACTTTCCACTTCTTTTGCACATTTTCCTCCCTTTTCTATCACTGTACGCAGGTACAGTAAAAGTCCAATTATTCGCCAGCTGATTATTCGGTAGATCCAATATTTCGGCAGTTTTGAGAAATAGTCCCATTTCCAAAAGTCTTTGATTGTTCAGCAGATACTCCAAATCATCTTGGAAGTCCAGAAAGTGTTATCTATGACTTTTAGGCCGACTGTGTCATTGCACTTACATATGTTCACTAATTTCTATATTTTTCAGATTCAGGTATAGTACTGTATTGATTACAGTATTGAACAGTATCTTATAATACACTAAACTCCCCCAGCCCCCCAATTAGCCAGGGTTACGGTCCAAACTCACTCATTAATTCTTTAAATTTGCTAATTCTTGATGCCTTCATGAAATTGACATATTCTGGTAATTGTGTAGTTATGAACCACTGATACTTTAATGCATTACCCTTAATTAAACGATTCTTGTTAAATCTGTTTCTTCGTTGATTTTAGCTGTTCAGCTGTGACAACTGGGGTTTGATTCGTCAGCATAATGGTGGAAAGGACTGTTCTAAAGGTTTAACTAAACCTAACCTAACCTAGTTTAACTCTGCCTAATAATTTAGCCAAGCCTAACCTAACTTACCGTTGGGCAGTTGGGAAGTGAAATCCATCTTTGAGTATGTAGAGTAAGTTTCTCCCATTGCACTGGAAACAATCGTAGGTATGGCTTAACGGCTTAAACCCTCAATGGTTGTGAGGTTCAGAAACTTGTGTGCATCCCTGGCTGGCCCTGGAACAATTTTGTAAGGGCTCTAAAATCAGCGTATTTTTCTTAACCCTTGTAGTCTGCCCAGAATGTACAAACATCCAGTCTGTTTGGGTCAGATTTGACCTGCAATTCCTGCCGTCACTAAATAGGAAAAAAGTGCCTATCTTTGCCAGATAATATAATTTGAGAGCTCAAAGTTGGTGAACTTCTTCTTCATCTCTTTGTCACCAAAACAATAGGAATAATACTAACATCAGTTTTACTCAGTGCTATAAAGATGAGAATTAGTGAAATTGAGAAATAAAAAGGCAAATAAATGGTGTGGATGTATCATCTACATCTTGGGACTGGATGTTATTCTTTTCTTTAGTTATCGATGGGCTTTATTCATTATTCACTTCATATATCATGGTGGAATTCGAAGAAATTTACTTATTTAGGATATATGCAACGATGTTTTAATATGAAATGTTAGAGCAACATGGTTGAAGATTGTACATACAGGCATTATGTCGGGATGGAGCTTCCTGGAGAAAGGTTGGCGGCTTGACGGCTGGCACTTTCATGTGTGCGGTGTGTCGGGGAGAGCAGGTGGAGATTGTTAGGCGTGAGAGGGTTGAATTTGCAGGTGAGTCTCTTGAGTGTGTGGAGGAGTTTTGTTATCTGGGAGACATGTTATGTGCCGGAGGTGGGGCTGGAGTTAGCTCGGTTGCTAGAGTGAGAAGTGGTTGGAAGAAGTTCAGGGAGCTGTTGCCTCTCCTGACATTGAGAGGACTCTCCTTACGTGCTAAGGGGTCTTTGTATGCAGCATGTGTTAGGAGTGTGATGCTGTATGGTAGTGAGACCTGGGCAGTAAAGGAAGAGGATATTCGCAGGTTTAAACGTACAGAAATGACAATGATTAGGTGGATGTGCAGTGCGTCCCTGCGTGCAAGGCCTGGGGGGGCTGGGTTTACGATAGAAGAGTTGAGAGGTAGGATGGGACTGGAGTGTATTGGTGTTGTGATGAGGAGAGGTAGGCTGAGGTGGTTTGGACATGTGGAGAGGATGGGGGATGATAATTGGGTGCAGAGGGTGAGAAGTGTTAATATTGGGGGAGGGGTTGGGAGGGGTAGACCGAGAAAGACACGGGACGAGGTCGTTAAATGTGACTTAAGGGTTAAGGGACTGAATAGGGAGGCTGCCAGAGATCAAGCAGCGTGGAGAGCCGCCATTAGGTGACCAAGGCCGACACATGCAAGCATGTTGGAGCCTTCAAAAACGAAAACGAAAACTTTGGAGGTTTCACCACGCCACTTTTCGGGTAACGCGCATTCGTCTTCACGCGATGTTGGTATTAATGATTACATTTTTTGATATGTAATATGTTGTACACTCTCTTCAGCATTTAGCACATGACTAATTAATAGTTTATAAGGCTAAATAATAATGGCTTCACACTGTTGGTGCACCAAGATATCTATAAATATTGTGATGAGTAGGGTCAGACCAAACTCGCATTAATGGTTGTTAGTGACTGTTTTACTTGATCTCAGTAAAACATATCTATAAAGTTACTATAGTATGTGAAGGATGATTTCGTCGAAAAATAACGTAAGGTGCATCCTTAGAAGTCGTGTGACTATTTCGGTTCAGCAGGGTAGACCAACCTGTGGTACTGAAGTAGCTGGCGATCACCGGCAACTATGATTTAGTGACGGCAGGAATTAATGATGGACAGTTCTTCGTCATATACCCTTTTTTTTTTTTTTTTTTTTTTTGCTATGTATGCGCGGTTCCTGCCGTGTGGAAGTGACTGTCATTCAGACCTCTCACCTATCTCACCCATCCACCCTTCCAGTTCAAGGGTTAGGCCCTAATAATGCATGCATTGCTTTTGAATGTTGCTGTTCCATGTTGCTTGCATGTGTGTTTCAGGCATTCACAGCACAGTGCTGACACCTTATTGTCACCTTTGCAGAGGTAATGTCATCTCCCTTTTGTAGGTCTTGAGTGTTCTTGTTTAGAATTATCATCCATCATGTTTCTTTGAGCTACACAGACTCGCCTAGCATTTAGAGCCCTTGGTAAAGCAGGCCGTGACATAAGTTTGGCTGCACCAGTGCCGATCCAAGTTCTTGCAGAAATAATTTACGTTTGAAGTTTTTACCTCTAAGCCAGTTTGGGTGAATCGGCATCCACAATAAAAATACATTTTATGCTGAGATTGTGTCAAACAAATCCATTGGTCATCTCATAGCTTGATGTTTTCAGCAATTAGTTACCACAAGTCTGTCAAGGTTGTCTACACCTCCTTTAGTTGCATTGTAGAATTCAGCTATGGTGAGTTTATTATCTTCTCTCACTGTATGTGACAATCAATCATGCATCGTGCTCTGCAATACTAAAGTCTTCCCATTCTTGGGGCAGTATGAGATGAGGATGTTGTCATCATGGTGTCCTTTGAGGGTTTAATAAACTGTTTATTTATTGGGGTTCACAAACTCTGCTGGAACTTCCTTTCAATTCTTCTGGACTGAACCAACAATAGTTTGCTTGCATGCATTCAGTTCCTTGGCCATGGGTAAGCTCCATAAGTTGTTACAAGTAATGTTTCATTCTGTCAGGCCCTCTGTGAGTTGTAGCACCACATGTTTACCTTGTTCTCGTTCTGCTGCTTCATTTTTTTTTTTTTTTAAACCAAGGTATACGTCTGCATTCCACAAGTAACTTGTTTCTGCATCACATGGTGCCCATACCTTTATTCTGTATCTGTCTGACTTAGATGTTATATACTGTCTGAAAGGGCATTTTCCTCTGAATGGAACAAGCATTTCATGAACAGTAACAGTTGATGGTACACTGAACATGAGTGGAAGTCTTTCAACCCAAGTATCCCAAATATTTCTGATAGGTGCCAGGTTGTCATGACGTCATCTGGGGTTTTTTGTCTCTCTGTCATCAAAGCGAACGTACTCTGAAATTTTGAAGAATGTTTCTAGAGATACTTGCGCGAAATATTGGTCGTCCATAAGTGACGTCCCATAAACCTTTAAGAGACTCACCACGAGACTTATACAGGCCAGGTAGGAGGCACAGTCCATAAAAGGCCTTCAGTTCAGTCATGTTTGTGACATCTCCAGTTCCAAGTGCTCAATTTGCTTCTTTGTTAGTCATTTCCAGAATAATACTGAAAATGTCTGCAGTAATAAAAAGGTCAAATGCAGATGTTACAACATCTATAATTCTTGTTGCTGCAAAGCATGTAATGCCAGGTTTTTGACCAATGACATTCGTAGTGCCTCGTCTACCTATTGAAGTTTATACTTTCTTTTCATGCCACATTATAGCTACATTTTTGGATGCATAGATTTTAGAGTCAGAATCTTGACTGGACTTCTTTCTCTCTGAAACATGGACATTTTGATCATACTCACTTTCAGAATAATCAGAATCACTACTGGATCCGTTGTTCACTGAAACATGATCATTTTCGTCATCTTCAGAGTCTAAATATAACTGATCGTTTTCTTCGTCTTGAGGCTAGGTTATAAAAGCTACCAACGGAAAAACTGTATGTATTCCTGAAATAAAAGTACAGTAAATGGAAAAAACAACAATAGGAAAAACTGACACCATGTCAATTATCTTTCAGCTACTGATAGGTCATATTACGGTTCGACATAAGTGGACTATAGGGTCATAAATGACCCAAACGGACTGGATGTTACTTGTTTCATACATGCAAAAACTACCAAGATTTTTATTACAAAATTTATTTCAAATAATATGCTCAAAAAATTAGGAAAAGTCATGAAGCATGAAACTTCATTCATGCAGATTAAAAATATTAAGCTAGCATAAAGTAACGATGGGTCAGAAAAGACCCCGAACAGACTCCTAGGGTTAAAGATGTGAAGAGAATAATCTGGCGGACCTAGCAGTGTGTTTTTAAGCTTCCCAAACCTATCCTATGAATCGGTATGATTCACAGTTTTGATAATATTACGGTGCATGTGCCATGTGGGTGAAGACATCTGAGATTAAGCAACCGCCTGACTGTTTGAGATGGTAGCATCAAATTGTGTAAACATACCAGCGACCATCGTTCCCTTCACATAATTTTTAAGTTTTTTTATAGCTCGCGCTAACTTGCCGTCACTGACACTGGTACAGTAAAGGGTTGTTCAGTGCCAGGGGTTATTAAGGGGTTAATGGAATACATTACTGTTTGCACCATTTCTCACTCTCTCACATAACACGTCTATATCTATATACCTAGGCTGTTTCCTCCAAGAAAAGGGAGGTAGCCGAGACAGGTCAACACACTACCAATTTACTCATCCACTCATACACATTCATTCGCATCTTAGCCCCAAAGGGGAGAAGGGACAGATCCTCACCGCACCACACCACATGAGGGTCAACTACACAGTGCAGTCAGTGACATCCGCAGCAGGGCCCGACAGCAAAGCTGGTTTACCCCTGCCACATTATAATGGATCCAGCCCCTTACCTGCACCTGACCTGATCAGCTGATCAGACAAAAAGCAGGAGAATATCCCCTCAGGGCTGCGTCATCATTTATTCATTCACAATTTCTCTCCATTCATTTCTATCACGCACAGCCACTCTTCCTTGCTCAACAGACAACCCTCTCGCATCCAACGCTCTCCTCACACTGTCCATCCATCCTATTCGTGGTCTTCCTCTCAGCCTTACACCTCTCACATCAGATCTAGTTATCTTTTTCACCAATCGCTCATTATCCATTCTCTCCATATGCCCAAACCATCGCAACACCCTCTGTTCAACTCGATCAGCCATCTCCCGAACAATTCCAGTTCTCCTTCGCACTTCATCATTCCTCACTCGATCCATACGCGTCACTCCACACATACTCCTCAGACACCTCATCTCCATTACATTCAAACTTTTCCTCTCTGCTACACCCATATTCCATGTTTCAGCCCCATATAATGCAGTCGGTACAACAATACCCTCATACAGCCTTCTCTTTACATCCATTCTGAGTGAACGACATCCAAACACTTTTTTCATTCCTCCCAGCACCTTTCCAACTTCATTCATTCTAAACTTCACTTCTGCATCTATTCTTCCATCCG
>JAGKTI010001197.1:20282-39039 GCA_018397915.1 Birgus latro
GAGATTGTTAGGCGTGAGAGGGTTGAACTTGCAGGTGAGTCTCTTGAGTGTGTGGAGGAGTTTTGTTATTTGGGAGACATGTTATGTGCCGGAGGTGGGGCTGGAGTTAGCTCGGTTGCTAGAGTGAGAAGTGGTTGGAAGAAGTTCAGGGAGCTGTTGCCTCTCCTGACATTGAGAGGACTCTCCTTACGTGCTAAGGGGTCTTTGTATGCAGCATGTGTTAGGAGTGTGATGCTGTATGGTAGTGAGACCTGGGCAGTAAAGGAAGAAGATATTCGCAGGTTTAAACGTACAGAAATGACAATGATTAGGTGGATGTGCAGTGCGTCCCTGCGTGCAAGGCCTGGGGGGGCTGGGTTTACGATAGAAGAGTTGAGAGGTAGGATGGGACTGGAGTGTATTGGTGTTGTGATGAGGAGAGGTAGGCTGAGGTGGTTTGGACATGTGGAGAGGATGGGGGATGATAATTGGGTACAGAGGGTGAGAAGTGTTAATATTGGGGGAGGGGTTGGGAGGGGTAGACCGAGAAAGACATGGGATGAGGTCATTAAATGTGACTTAAGGGTTAAGGGACTGAATAGGGAGGCTGCCAGAGATCGAGCAGCGTGGAGAGCCGCCATTAGGTGACCAAGGCCGACACATGCAAGCATGTTGGAGCCTTCAAAAACGAAAACGAATACTCATTGATAGGGTTAGGCTTATAACAGAGGAGCTAGTTGGAGAAGTACAAGGGGGATATTGGAAGGGAAAAGGGTGTGTAGATCAGATATTTGTTCTAAGATGATTAGTGGAGAAGTATCTAGAGAAGGGAAAGAAGGTGTATGCTGCCTTCATGGACTTGGAGAAAGCATATGACTGAGTAGATAGGCACGGTATGTGGAAGGTATTGAGAATATATGAAGTGGGTGGGAAATTGTCGAGTGCTGTGAAGTGTATGTACAAGGGAGCTAGGGCTGCGGTGGGAGTGGTTGGTGAGCTGAGTGAGTTCTTTGATCTAAATGTGGGACTGAAATCGGGATGTGTGATGTCTCCATGGCTGTTTAATATATTCATGGATGGGGTTGTAAAGGAGGTCCAAGTACTGAGTGGGTAGTTTTTTCAATTATTCATCAAATCTGATCACTTGGCATCGGCCCACTCCTATAGATACCAAATAATTGGACTTTTCCTGTATTTGAACTGTCTCACCAGTTCCAGTCTCTCTCCATTCACTGTAACATCACACTGGGAGTCACTTTCTCACTAACCATCATTTTACTCTTTTCTGCATTTACTCTCAAGACATGATGCTCACAGACATCAGCAAAAGTCTTCGCTAGACTAACAAGTTCTTGTCCGGTATTTGCAAGTAGCACTGCATCGTCAACATACAACATATTTGAGATATTCCATCCATTACCATTCATTACCAACGCCATCCCCCTCTCCATTACTCGTGTTTTTATTTCTTTCATCATCCCATCCATGTATATATTGAACAACCATGAGGACATCACACAGCCTTGTCGTACGCCCTCAGCGTTATCAGTATAAAAAGATAACCATGCTTCTCTGTTGCAGGGAGTCTTACCAGTATAAAATCATAACTGTTCTTTTGTTGCAGTCAGTGTTTCCAATGAAATATCAGTTATTCTTTTGTTGCAGCCAGTGTTACTAATAAAAAAATAAATGTGCTTTTCTGTTGCAGCCACTGTTATCAGCTTAGTCATAATTATGCTCTTGTGTTGCAGCCAGTGTTACCAATATAAAATTATTAATATGTTCTTGCAGTCAGTGCTACCAATATAGAATCATAACTGATCTTCTTTTACAGCCAATGTTACCAATAGGACTAAGTGATGTACCTGGTGAAGCCATGGTTAAGCTGTACTGCCCCAAGTGCTGTGATGTCTACACACCCAAGTCCTCTCGCCACCACCACATTGATGGGGCGTATTTCGGCACTGGTTTCCCTCATATGTTGTTCATGGTTCACCCGGAGTATAGACCAAAGAGGCCTGCTAATCAGTTTGTACCAAGGTTGTATGGTTTCAAAATCCATCCAATGGCTTATCAAATCCAGCAGCAGGCAGCGGCAAATTTTAAGGCACCAATGCGAGCCATTAATTACAATAATGGAAAGCGCTAAAAAATAAATAAATAAATAAATAAATAAAAATAAAAATAAATTGATCAGTCTTGTTGCTATACTCCTTTCACTTCAACTTGGCCTGCAGGTACCATCTCTTTATCTTAGATACTGGTACTGAGTTTTAACAAGATTAAAACTAGAATGTGATGTTGGTCATGAAGAAGTGTTGTGGAAAGCATTATCTCTTTCTGTCTTTTGAGTGACATGAAATAAGCTACAAATGGACTTAAATCTGAGCCAACTTTAGGTGAAAGAATTATAGACTTTATTCTTGGATTTTGTTTGATGTTTGCAAGCAGTTTTGTCTTGTTACTGTAATTGGACACTGAATGACTTTTGAAAGATAAAAGTGAAAAAAAAAAAAATATTGAAAGGTGAGGTGAGGAATTGTTATTTAGTCATGCTAGTTTATATTTGAATATGTGCTGGTATGCAATATTAAATCCTATTTATAATGTAGGGATGTCATAACCTCTTCAGTCCAGTGACATCATTTGGTGGTTCATTCTTGCACCTACCAGATGATTTTGTTCAGCATAGGAGGGAAGTTTGTTAGTTAGGGGGATAGTGCAAGCTGTGTCCAACCCTTCAGTTTCAAAAGTCATTCCTTAGCTAAATCTCGACTGAAAACAGCAAGAATTAACTTAAAAAGTACATCGTCAGAGTCGAGGTGTCATCCTCTTCACTCAGATGATGGGTTTTCTGTATTATTTTTGCTACCTTCAAAAGATGTAATGCAACTTATTATTTTTTTATTTATTTATTTTTTTATTGAGTCAGGTGTAGCTGTCAGTAATTCCAGTTGATGTAGATCTTATGAAGTTAGCAAGAAACTAAGCAGTACATCATTGGATTGAAGGCGCAAGAGTATGAGTGGACTGACAAAAAACAAACTGAATGGCATTTTGGGCAATTAACCATTCACATTCCAGTTGAGTGGGATA
The DNA here is from genome assembly GCA_018397915.1 of Birgus latro. Lineage (NCBI taxonomy): Eukaryota > Metazoa > Arthropoda > Malacostraca > Decapoda > Coenobitidae > Birgus > Birgus latro. The sequence continues at coordinate 23,358 of JAGKTI010001197.1, forward strand.
CATAACATACCTCTGGTGTAAATGTTGGAGCACCCCCAAAAGAATGCATTATGTGATATACTGTACTCTTTTCACTTTAACTTGGCCTAAAATTCTCTCTCTCTCTCTCTCTCTCTCTCTCTCTCTCTCTCTCTCTCTCTCTCTCTCTCTCTTTTGATCTTGAATACAGAGCTCTACCAGTGATCAGTGCAAGAACAAGCTCTAGTCAGAAAGAAGTGCTAAGAAAATGATGTAGAGCCATAGCATTATTTTTCTGTCACTGAGGTAGATGAAATAAACTGCAAAGAATGGAAATCTGGGCCAGATTAAGGTAGAAAAAAAGGCATAGTTGTTCTGCTGTGTGATTTTTTGGTATGAAGTGTAGCAAAAGATTAAATGCAAATTTAGTTTTAAGGATTTGAAGATTCCTTCAAATAAAATGTAAATATATTTCTTGGCAACATTTCTGTTTCCTTTATTATAATTAGACTGTCTGTTATATCAGATTGTAGCTAAACCCACTGCTATATTTCCTGAGGCCTTCAGCAATTTCAGCAGTCAGTTCAAACACACCCATTGCCTTTGCCTTCCCCAACTGCATCCTGCTTATTTCCTTGCCCACTGTAGCAGCATCAGTCAAAGGCCAGTGACCAGATATTGGATCAACTGACTCCAAACCTTCTCGGTTCCAAACTCCTCATTCAGCAAACGGTTATAATGCTTCTCCAGGCGTCTTTAATATCCTATCTGTCCACCGCTACCGGTTCCTTTCCTTCATAAAAGTTTTGATGATAGGAGTTAATATGTAATGTACAGTAGGCGCGGAAAGTGTTGACGCCATCTTAAAAAAAGAAAACATTCTTGTGGTTAGCAAGGAGAAACAAATAAATTAACACTCACCATTGAATTTAGTATTTACTGGCATTCCCCTTCACCTTTATTATCTTCTTAAGGCGTCTGGGGAGACTGATGGCGTAGTTTTGCAGAACAGACGGACTAAAACTGCTCCATAGCTGCAGCCTCAAGTTTAGGCAAAGATGATGTGTCCATACTACGCAGCTGCCGCTTCATGTGCGTCCATAAATTCTCAATGGGATTGATATCTGGGCTGTTTCCGGGCCAATCACGAATAAAGGGAACCTCACAGTCTGTTAGCCACTGTTTCACTGACTTTGCAACATGTGCAGGGGCAGAATCTTGCATAAATACTCTTGCCTTGGTTTTATCAAAAGAGTCACTTAAAACATCGCATAAGAGCACCAAATAATTGTTCTGGTTCACTTTTTCATTTGCAGGTAGAATTACCAACCTACCAACACCATAATATGTAAAGCAGCCCCAAGCCATGAGTGAGGCTGGGTATTTAACAAACTTGGAAGTGTACTTAGGATCCAGGGGGTCACTGCCTGGTTTGCGGTACACTCGTGATGAAGGGGTACCAGTGACAGTAAATGTTGACTCATCACTCCAAAGCACAGTTTTCCATTGCTCCTCACTCCAGGCAAGATATTTCTTACAAAAATTTACTCTCTTTTTCTTCTGAAGTGCAGTTAGCAGTGGTTTTTTACGAGCACAAAAACTCCTGTAGCCCAGATCGTCATGCAACAGCTGCTGCACACTTCTGACAGACACATCTGCCAGCAACTGTGGGTTCTTTTCTTTTAAATCCTGTGCTGTTAGCCTGGGATCCTTGCTAACTTGCCTTGAGATCAGCTGACGGGTCCTGAAGGTTGTCTTACGAGGTCTCCCAGGCTTGGGAAGTGGAGTGGGAGGAATGGCCTCCCCACTGTCCTTGAACCGCTTCACCAGTCTCTGCACTGTCCTCAGTCTAACACCATCTGATTTGCAATAAATGGGAGTTTGTGGCCAGCTTTGTATAAAGTAATCACTTCCACACGTTTGTCCTTGCTTGTGGTTACTTTAAGCATGATGAGAATGTGGTAGGTAACCAAATAAGTGTGTTATTTGAGTCAAAACATGCCCTCGTGGTGCATCACACACAGAGACAATCCTCCTCCTGTGGCTGCCCAAACATTACTAAACCTGCTCCTGTGGTGCCAAACCTATCAAGCAGGGTTGCCAGCTCCCGTTGAAAAAGCGTCAGCTCATTTCGCATCACAGGGGAGGGTAGTATTGACCCTACTTCACTTAACGCGAAGAAGAATGACCGGCAAAAAAACGTCAATACTTTCCGCGCCTACTGTAAACTTCCTCTTCTAGTTGATTCTGGTTCATAAAGTGAAACTCATCAGTGGCACATTCATCACTATTTGTCACCTTTTTAGTTATCCTAACTAAACAGGATCCATGAGAGAAAAAAAAAAATACAGAAGTAGGAAAAGTTTTATCAGTAGAGTGCCCAGTTAAGTGTTCTTTATGTCTGGTACTTTAGCCATATCCATTGTATGGCCATATCATCCAAGCATACATACACATCTTTTGATCAACAAGCTATCTTGCCACTCTCTCTTGCCATCAGGATTTTCATCTGGTATAGGAGATGGACACCACATGGTGATAATGTTGTAACTGGGCAATTCCATATATAAATGTATCTCCACTCCTTCCTTATCCCCAGAAATGAGGATGGTGTACTGCAGGAGAAAGGCAGCTTCTGGCTGCAGTCCACAAGGTTCAAATGTAGATGGGCCTGTGTCCACAACAGCAGTAGCAGCATGTGTTCTCACTTGAAATGTTTCTCAGTCATGCCATTTCACCAATGAAAGTAAGGACAAAAGAAATGTGGCTCACTTCACGTTACTGGTCCTTTATTGCGTACATATTTTAAAAAATCAAATGAGTGAATAAACAAGTAATCGGAGATACTGTAATAATCTAAGGTGGAAAAAAAAATACCGATCCTTTCTTACTAGGAGTAGACTACCCTAATCCAAATAAAACAGCATCTATATGAGAGAAATTACATTAGATTAAACAGCTTTATTCCATGCATAACAAATCTCCAAGCAATCATAGCTGTACTGTGTGAAGTCATCAGGTGGAGATAAAGTTGTAGGTTTCAAAAAAATGTATGGCTTTAAACACACTACCAGGTAGTTGTTACCTCTCAAGATTTCACACTAGGTATAGTAATTTGAGTCAACCCAATAAGTGAAAGGTGAAACCAAATACTGTATCTTGCATCTACCCAGTTTATGCTCATTCATTCCATAGCCAGAAATAGATCTCTGGTCCTTTGGACAAAGGTGTGGTATTGCCCTCAAACACAACACCATTCTGTTTCACTCTAAATGAATGGGGAGTGGAATACCACCGGTCATTGACACAGATAGTGATGGTGGCTGTGTGGACAGGGGTTAAGGTAAGAGGAGGCTGAAAGGTCAGGTGGGGCAACACAGCTGTGCTGGTTTGTATGGTATCACCAGTGGCATCTGACACTCTGGCAGTGAAGCTAAATGCACTCACACTTCTGCACACAATTTTATGCACTACCACACATCTGCTCACACTCAGTTTTGAGAAAAGCACCTGAGGGTTATGCTGTTTCACCATGACGCTGGTGCCTGGATCACGCTGCACGGCTGGCAGCAGCACGCAGCACATGCAGTCTGGATCAAACTCCTCCCTTTTGTTTTTGTTGGGGCAGCATACCTGAAGTGTACAATGTAATATTGATGATGGTCATAATGATGATGATCATCATCATCACCCGGACCTCCTTTTCCACCCTTGTGCAGGCAGGATGAGGAGTAGCAATGTTCAGACGGCCAAAATTTGCCCAATTCAATGGTCCATGCTTACATTCATCATTCAAGCCCTCGAAATCCTGGCTCCATCAGATAGGCCAAAAAAAGAAAAAAAAATCACCACATTCTGTAGCTGCACATATACTTATCTGATAAACCCAGTCCAAATGCTGTTGTTAAAAAGGGTGCCAAATCCCTGGTTATGCACTTCGCACAAAATTCATCCTGTCAGTTCCATCTCTTGCTAGTCACGCAGCCTCACCGACTTCCATACCTCTTCTCCTCACACACTTATCCACCATATCCACCCACCTTCATCTTGGCCTACCTCGCCTCCTGCTTCCTCCCTTCTTCAAATTCGCTCAGATATACTTTTTTCACCACTCTATTGTCATCCATTCTCTCTACATGACCATACCATCTCAGTACACTTTCTTCAATTCTGGTATCTACAGACTTTCTCACTCTGCATCTTTCATGAATCACATTATTCTGTATCCTACTCACTCTTTGTACTCCACATACATTCCTCAGGAGTCTCACCTCCAAAGCACATGTTGTGTGGCATGTTTTAGGACCCACTCCTCGTTCCTTAAACACGGCACTGAGAGCGGGGTCCTCTTTCTAGACCAGCCTGGGTATACTTAGGGCAACAAAGAGGAACAGGGCATAAAAACACTCAGCAACAAACCTTAAACGTGTATTACCTTAATTCTTACAATGACACAATACTGACAGTGGTACACTTTACACAAGAAATAAATTAATACAAGGGACAAGGCCGGAGGACTCTGGGGCAGGTAATGTAGCTGGTGTTGCTTCCGGGGAGGGCCCAGTTGTAGGGAGGTGGCCCAGGGGAGTGGCCTTCGTCAGGAGGGGGACTGGCTGCCGTAAGGACCTCTGGGGTCGTTGTCGGGAGGCCGGACAGCTACTGGGTCATCTAGGGGCCTCGTCAGGAGGCCAGCTACTGCTGGATCATCTGGGGCCTAATCAGGAGGTTGGTCACTGCTGGGTCGTCTGGGGGGCGCCTTTGTCAGGATGCCCGGTACTGCTGGATCGTCTGGGAGGGTCTGAGGGCGGCGTGGTAGGGGCGCCCGTCTCTGGGGTGCCTGAGGGTTGGGGCCTAAGGGCTGGGCCCAAACAGGGAGAGAAGGTCCACCTGTCAGTGCCCACTCTGCCGGACGGGGTGTCATCAGGCTGAGAAGGAAAGGTTACGCCCCGGGGTTTTAGGGACATCTCGGCGGGACCGGGGACTGTGATCTCTCCTCGGTGGGGCCTCTGTCAGGTTTACTGTGGCATCCTGTCTCAGAAGAGTCCGTCAGGGTCGAAGTCTGGGGTAGGGGGCGAGGGGCGACACGTAGCTCCCCGGCATGGCTGGTGGCTGTTGCTAGGTTCCTTAGGGTGCAGAAGGCGGAGCGGCTAGTGGCCGTCTCATCCCTTGTGCAGCAGGAGGCCATCACTGAGGGTCTGCGCCCCTGGCTGGTTGTGGGTGTAACGTGGCTTGTGGCCGTCACCTGAGAGCCGTGACCTGCGAGGACCACACCCCGAGTGCGGCTGGAGGCCGTCACGGGGGTGCAGGTGCGGCTAATGGCCGTCACCGGTGTCCTTCTTCCCAGGTGTGTTGCAGGGGTGTGGCTGGTGGCCGTCGCCTACTTGCGGGTGCAGCTAGTGGCCGTCGCCGATGTTGGGAGTCTGCTGCCGGAGGCGCGGCTGGTAGCCGTTGCTTGTCCGGGGGTGCGGCTGTTGGACGTCACCAATTCCCTCTTCCCTGGGTTATTTTGAGAGCAGCTGGTGGCTGTTTCTCCCCGTGCACGGCTGGTGGCCGTTGCCCGGTGTATGTGAGGGAGGGAAGCAGCGATTGAGTGACTGATGGTCGTCCCCTGCTGGCTATCTGGGGCTACGAGAATAGCCCCACCCTGAACCTGGTGAGGGCTGTTCCGGCTGAGGTGTAATGTGCCGTGACTGGTACCTCATAGGTGAGGCACCTGAACACAAGAGGGGCGTAGGGGATAAGTGCAGTTAGGTCCGTCTCACGCTGAGCCCGTGCTCACTATATTTACCTCTTGGTTGGCTTCTCCTAGGGTCGTCGTCGTGCCCAGGTGGGGCGTTTTGGTGGCGTACATTTCAATCATTTTATTTATAATCAAGTTTAATTTTCTTTGATAACAGTAAACTTATAAAGCTAATTTTGACCTCTTCAACTTCGGAAATTATTCCATATTTAATCTGGGTGCTTGTACTGAAGGCAATTTAAAAATATAAATATATACGTATTAAAATGAGTGTATATTTAAAAATCATCGGCGGCCAAGCAGTAGCCGCGATTCAAACACACCCTACTTGCCCCATACATTTCAGCTGCACAGGTCAATCAAATACGGTATAGTAGAGTCGCTGGGATTTTTCAGTATGGTATTGTTAAGAAGCGCGATTTGGTGGTTAGGTAGTCCGGAAGTTTCTCACTGTTTCCTGCTGATGTTTCTCGTACCGTAGTACTGTTACGAGTCAGAGCTGCCAGTTAGCCTGCTGTTTGTTAGCATAGTTATTTTATAAGTCGTACATTAACTTTTGTGCTCTTTTTTTCTACAACGTTTTATTTATGTGACTGTTTGTTAGATTATGTACTTATATCAGTTTGTATGGTAAGTTATTTAGAATGTTATGTAATATAAGGAAGCTGGCATATTTTGGGTGCCTCCGAGTTGGTAACTTTTGTAACTGTGTTCCCTTGGGAATACACTAGAATTCTGTAGAAGTATTAGAACACTCTAGAATACAGGAAACTTATTTAAGGATGGAGAAGAGAATAGAGTGAGGTTCACTCGGGTTTCAGTTCAGTTCGAGTGTAGTGCAGTGTCAGTGCTGTGCAGTTTGTATACATTCGGTACATGTGAAAATAGTGAAGTGTAAAAGCAGTTTGTATACTTTCAGTACTTGTGAAAATTGTGAATCTTCAGCATGGAGCAATGGGGTGTGCAGACAAGGTCCCGAGCTGGGCAGGAGGAGGAAATGTCCCTGGCGACAATCGTGAAGCGACTACAGGCCCATATATTATAGGCACAGAGTGAAGGACAAAAAGAACTCAAAGGACAATTACAGGCACAAAATGAGGAAATCAAGGAACAATTGCAAGCACAGAGGGAACAGCTTCAAGAGGCATTACAGGAAGCAACAGAGGGAATGACAACCATTACATGAGCAACAGAAGGAATTACAAACATTACATAAGCAACAAAGGGAATTACAACTGAGGATGCAAGGACAGCTAGATGCTTTCATGGGGGAAATGAAGGAAGAACAGGAACAACTGAAGGAAGAAGTATATGCTGAGCTATAGCAGCAGAAGTATGAGGTAAACAATAATGTGACGGAGTGCAAACAGCATGTAAACGACCAGTTGAATTCAATTAGTGAAGATTTAGTGACGGATTGCAGACAGCATGTGGACAACCAGCTGAAGATTAGTAAGGGAATAGTGATGCCGTGCAGACAGCATGCAGAGAACCAGCTGAAGCATGTAGTAGACCAAGTGAAGATAATTAGTGAGAAAATTGAGTCTGCAGAGAAATATTGCACTGCTGAGCCTCAGGTTAGTGTACAGGGAGCATATGAAAAGAATGGACAGTGTATGGTGAATCTTGACGGATCCCAAGCATCTAAAGGTAGAATTACAGGGTTGAATAATCAGAATGTAGGAGATTTATGTCCTGGACTTAATTATGATACCCTAGTTTTTAGGCCCCAAACCAGTGAAGTGCATGGCTATAATGGGGGTCCAATTAGAAAGAAACCTAAGAAATTAGATAGTAGAGTATTTTGGGACGCTTACCGTGCACAGTTGAGTTACTTGCCGATCAGAATGGTTGGGATGATAGGCAGATGACAGTGCAGCTTCCTACTACCCTTAAGGGTGCCGCGATGGAAATCCTGGGCCAGATGTCAGTAGAAGAGAGGAACAGTTATCAGTCCTTAGTAGAAGTGCCAAAGCACAGATAATGGGACCATGTACCAGACTGAGGTTTACAGAGCATGATTCCGGAGCCGAGTATGAGCTTGAGGTGAATCCCTATAGCAGCTTGTTCATGACCTGGAGAGCCATACAAGGCATACCCTGGAGCAGCACCTAACCTGTTGGCTATTCATCTGAGGAAGCAGTTCATCGATGCTCTTGAGAGTGCATAGTTGAAAGTGCAAGTGAAGCAGGCACAACCCAGAGGCATGCAAGAAGCACTAGCCAGGGCTCTAGAGTTTGAGTCCTATGTCAGGTCCAGTACATCCACTGTTCAGACAGGTCGTAGTGAAGGATTCAAGGCAAGAAAGGCACAGGTAAGTGAAGTGGAAAATTTTTTAGGAAAGTTGCTGGTACTGTGAAAAGCCAGGACATAGGAAAGAGGACGACTACAAGTAGAAGAGGGAACATGAGAAGATAAGAGTAAGTTGCTGGTACTGTGAGAAGCCAGGGCATTGGAAAGTGGATTGCAACAAGTGGAAAAGAGAACAGGAGAAGAACAGAGGAGGTTGCTGGTTCTGCGAGAAGCTGGGACACAAGATGGTGGAGTGTTACAAATGGAAGAGGGAGCAAGAATGGAACAGTGCAGGGAAATCCCAGAATGCATCAAACGGGTGTTGGACATGTGGTGAGGTAGGGCACTTCAGCTATGAATGTCCAAATGAGAGGGATGAAAATAAATAAGTGAAGGCTGGTGACGAGAGGTGACAACCAGCCAGTTTTTCCATGGAAGCCCCACCATTGAGGAAATGCAGGAGAACCTTGATAAATAGTGTGCAAGAAAATGAAGAACAGATGGCAACCAATGTAGTAGGAATGAGAATCTTAGCAAGAAATGCTACCATACTGTAGTGATAGGGCCAGCGTCAGATGCAGAAGACCTGAAGAGGATGCAGATTTACAACCAGTGCCAGAATGGCTGCAGCAGAGTACAATGTGACCATCTTGGGAAGATGCTTCTAAGTTAGCCCTGCGACCAAGAGCTACTGGAGTCAGTGGGGCCTTCTTCGTTTGAACAACCGACTACTGGAGCATCAGTGGGAGACATCCGATGGCCTCAGAAAGTATTGTTAACTGGTAGTTCCGAAGAAAATGAGGCCTGGGATCTTGGATGAGTCTCATAACCAGACCACTAGTGGACACCTGGGAGTGAAGAAAACTCTAAGCCGGCTGCAGCAGAGTTCCTACTGGATTGGCATGCACCAGGATGTTGCAGAGTGGTGTCAGACCTGTGATGTATGCTGTGCCAAGAAGGGACCCAAGAAACGTTTTTTTTTTTTTTTTTAATGCTAGGAAGAAGGAACCAAAGGCCGGAGCCCGCAAACCATTCCTTCCAAGAAAAAAACAAAAACAATACAAAAGAGAGCCAAATTCAAGATCCGATCATTTCGAAAGGCCTGGACACACTTGCGTTTAAAAGACTGGAGATCATAGGAAGCAGGAAATACAGACAGAGGAAGACAGTTCCAGAGTTGACCTGTTGCATAAGTGAAGGACTGGGAGTAACGGTTAACTCTTGCATTAGAGAGTTGGACAGAAAAGGGACAAGAGTTTGTTGCTAGACGGGTGCTACATGCCCGTCGTAGAGGTGGAGGGATGCAAGCAGACAGTTCAGAGGAACAGTAACAGTTGAAGTAGCGATAGAAGAGAGATAAAGATGCAACAGTGCTGTGAAGAGACAGAGGTTGAAGGGAGCCAGTAAGAGGAGGAAAGTTGATGAGACAAAACACCTCTGACTCCACCCCACTGAGAAGAGCTGCATGTGGGGAGTCTCCCCACACATGAGAGTTGTACTCTACACAGGGGCGAACAAAACCCGCGTATAACCTTAACAACTGCGCAGGGGTAAAGAAGGTATGGAGTTGGCTCAGCACACCTAATCTCTTGGAAGCAGATTTTACAAGAGATGTAATATGATCTTTCCAAGATAAGTCACGGGTGAATGAAACCCCAAGCATGTTCACTGATGAAGCAGGATTAAGCTGGATATTATTAAACATCAGTGAGTACTCCTGTGGAAGATTCTGCTGGGTTGATAGGTGTAAGAACTGAGTCTTTGATGCATTAAAAATAACAAGATTATTTTTACCCCAATCAGAGATATGAGCCAAGTCAGACATTAGGTGTGCCATAGCCTCATCCCTTGTTTGTTGAAGTAATTGCTGAGAGGGATGTTGCGGGAACCGAATGGAAAGATGAAGGGTGGAGTCATCAGCATATGAGTGGATAGGGTTAGATGTACAGCTTAGAAGGTCACTGATGAATTAAAAGGAAGAGAGTTGGTGATAGGACAGAGCCCTGAGGAACACTGTTGATAGATCTAGAAGAGCGATGGCCGTCACAAGAGCAGCTATATAGAACGACCAGAAAGGAAGCTAGAGATGAAGGTACAGACAGAAGGACAGAAGCCATAAAAGGGCGGTTTGGAAATTGAAGATTTGTGCCAGACTCGATCGAAAGCCTTTGAGATGTCAAGTGCAATGGCAAAGCTTTCACCCTCTTTAGCTGTACCAAGTGCATGTACCGATGAAAAGAGTCGCACTGGACAATGCTGGACCTCTGCCACTCACTGAAAGAGGAAACCGGTATACTGTATATGTGTCACCATGGACTACTTTGCAAAGTGGCCAGAAGCCTATTTCATCCCTAATCAAGAGGATGCAAGTGTTGCTCAGGTGTTGGTTGATCAGTTTTTCTGTCGTTTTGGGATGCGACAAGAGCTACATTCAGACCAAGGTAGAAACTTCGAGTCTGTGTGTTTCGTGAATGCTGCAAGCTACTGGGGATCAAGACCAGAACGATCCCACTAAGGCCACAGTCAGATGGGATAGTGGAGAAATTCAACTGGACCCTAGGACAAGAACTGGCCAAGTACTGTGTAGACCAGAAATTACCTGTACTGTTGATGGCATATCAGTCTGCATCCCATGAGTCTACTGGCTACACCTCTGCCAAACTTATGTTGAGCCACGAGTTACGCTTACCCATTGACTTGCAAATGGGAGGACCACCTGGTGATGAGATGCCTACAGACACCTCCAGCTACGCAAAGCATCTTCAGGAATGGCTGTCAATGTACATCATCAAGTGTGAGGAGCCCTCAAATTTTCAGGAGAGGTGATGAAGTGAAAGTATGATGCCAAGGCAAGTAAGGTGAGCTTCAGGGCTGGTGACAAAGTTTGGTTGTACAATTTTCAGCGAAAGAAGGGACAGTCACCGAAGCTGCAGAGCCCACAGGCCTTACACTGCTGGCCCGCCTATTAGATGTAACGTATTGGATTCGGGGAGGCAAGAAGCCTCACCCAAAGGTGGTACACGTGAACCGTCTGTGGCAGTACCATGGGCCAGGACAGTACAGCTGGGACGTCTCCGAGGAATTGTGCTCACCTGCAGCCGAGGATGTTGAGGAGGACGAAGGAGCTAAAGTACAAGAGGATGGTGACAGTTTCCCAACAGAAGAAGAGGATCAAGACATTCTAGGAGGAATGGACTGTGTGGAGGAGCATGGACATCGTCGGAAGCAGCATAGGAAAATACCTGATAGGCTGAATGATTATATTGTGTATAGTTAGATGTTTCATTACGATTATTTATGTTTGTATACATTGTGTAGTTTTGTCGGGATAACAAAGAACTAGGAAGGGGTTAGTGTTAAGAAACGGGATGGTAGTTAGGCAGTCTGGAAGTTTCTCACTGTTTTCCGATGTTTCTCGTACCGTAGTTCTGTTACGAGTTTTGCCAGTTAGCCTGCTGTTTGTGAGCGTAGTTCTTTTGTAAGTTGCACATTAATTTTTGTGCTCTTTTTCTCTGTAACGTTTTATTTATGTGACTGTTAGATTATGTAATTATATCTCAGTTTGTATGCTAACTGATTTAGAGTGTTATATAATGTAAGGAAATTCTGGCATGTTTTGGATGTCTCCGAGTTGGTAACTGTTGTAACCGTGATCCCTCAACGGGAATACACTAGAACAGGGGTTCTCAACCTGGGGTACGCGTACTCCCAGGGGTACGTGAGAGGAATTTTGGGGGTACGTGACAGGTTTCTCAAAATACTTCGGTTTTGAATAACTGCTAACCTGTTTGTAGAAAGTGGTCTACATGTGCCAGGACACTAAGTGACAACGTTAACAAGGAAACTCTTGGAGTTATGTCATTTGAGAGAAAGCTCTCTTGGACTACACTTGCAACACAACCTTGCAAACCCATAATACAGTAGTCACCTTTGCTCGTTTTCTATCGATCACGTCTCTCCTCACGCGTACCAAACAGGTACCAAAGTGAGATGCACTGTTCGCCTCTCACTGTCACCCACTCACCAGTCCTCCCTCACTACCCTTACCCTCAGGTACGTTGAGATCTGCTTCATGGTTTCCAGTGTATTTGTAGTCTGATTTTTTTTCCTCGTTTAAGATGTCATGGATTTTGCTTGCGGCTACGAACTCATGTGCCTACACTGCAGCCATAATAACTGGTAATGGTTTCATGGCCAAGTTTGTGGTTTTCAATTACATGGGTAAGGGATACGTGACCAATACTGAAAGACTTCAAGGGGTACATAAGATTAAAAAGGTTGAGAACCCCTGCACTAGAACTTTGTAGAAGTATTAGAACACTCTAAAATATAGGAAGCATAGATAAGGATGAGGAAGAGAATAGGGCGAGGTTCACTCGGTTTTCAGTTCAATTTGAGTGTAGTGCAGGATAAGTTCAGTACTTGTGATTACAGTAAAGCGTTGTTAGCAAACAGTGAAGTGTTATTGCAGTTTGAATACTTTCGGTACTTGTGAAAATAGTGAAGTGGAGTTGGGAAGCATTAAGTAAAATCTTTTGGAAAATAAAGACAGTGAACTTATGAAGCCAGTGTTTATTTTCGCCTCAGCTGATCCTGTGTGCTGTACACCGAAAGGCTTACCATAGGAAGAAAAACTCACTGGGCAACGTTCTTCCTATACTGAACTACTGCTGTTGGAACCTGTGGCAGTGTGGGACGGGGACGTAACAGTATACTGATGATCAGTTCCCAGATATAACCATGATTTATTGTGGAAAGGGCATGGAATGGATTTCAAAGATTTTTAACGTGTCTTATTCGTCCTACACAAAAGATACTGCATTTTAATTATGAGAAGATGGCTATTACCAGCATTTTGCATATGGGAGAGAGAAACGAGAGTGCACTATTTTCCTTTGTGACTAGTCCGTCCTTCAAGAACAAAGACCCTAGCAACACCAACAACAGAAACATACCGGTGGCAGAGATGGCCGGTGCTGGAGGCCAGGGGTGACATGCTGCAGAAGGGCTGCGCTTTCCTCGGGACTCAGAACACTGCTGGACAGCACTTCCTGTTTATAGAGTTGCCAGATTTAGGGTCGTATTCTAGGTAGCTTAGGAAATTTCGCAACATCTTTCCTTTATCGATTTATTCTGCATTTTACTCATGTTTCAGGATAGTTAATGGACAAATGTAATGACGAATCAGATTGGAGTGTCAGTTTGAATATTAACCAAAGAAACTCATTCCTGCCTCAGGATCTAAGGCTCATTAAATTCATGCAATCATGACTCAGTATTCAAGTTGTGAGTGACCCAGTTCTGTCAGGTGAAAACATTAAGCAAGGGGATTCATTCTTACCTTTTAAGTAACGTTCACTGAATTTCCTACAACTTAGTACTGAGGTTGTGAAAATGGTTCATTTGTCACATGAAAACAAAGTGACTATACCTGTACGATATCTGTAGCCGGGATGGTCAACAGTCGCACGAAAGGCAGCACATCCTCGATCTTCCGCCGCAGTGCGGGACCACTCATACTCTCGCCCCTCTCTGCCAACTGTCCACGGCCCCTGCACCATGTAACACCACGTAATACCCGTACTCTTAACCTTAAGTCCATTACAAATTAGAATTACACTACGCCATGACTCGTACCATCCGCACCAAACCATATCCTCCTCTCAGTGTAATTCCACCACCATAGTATGGGGTGGGAAATTTGGGTGGGCTATCGCCCCCCTTCGGGACTAAGAAAATGTGTCCTCAGGGAAAAAAACTGATTTTTCAGGGCAGATGTTTCTGATGGTGTACTGGTACCTTTGAGGTTAAAGCTACAGTATACGATTCATTGCACTACCCAAAAGTTCTTAATGTGTAAGGGTAAACTGATGTAACTGTTTTTGGTTTGCTCTGATACATAGTCATTACTCACTTTTGATTTTTTTTTTTTTGTGTGTCAGACTCTGGGCATAGGCTTCACAGCCTGCTATCAGGGCCCAGCAGTCCTCCTACATACCATACACCTCTACATGTCACCACTTCGGCGCTAACACCCACCGTCCATATTGAATACATGCTAGGGCTCTCTCATAAAGACTGGTGTATTGGTATTAGCGGGGGTATTTTAACGACATGTCGGCGGGTCTTCTGTTAGATCAATAAAGCCTGATTAAATGAAATTCAAATCCTTAAACTTCCCTGCTCCAGCGTGGATTTGAACCTCTCTACCGATTGAGATATTAGGCATATAAATTACCTATACATAAGTTATTCTTATTGTTACGAAGGGGGATTTGCCAGTTAGGTGTTCGAGAATTATCTGAATATTTACTGTAGGCTGACGGCACGAGTCAGAGTTGCCAGTTTGCCTGCTGTTTGGGGCGTAGTTGTTTCGTAAGTTATGCATTAATTTTTATGCTCTTTTTGATCTATAATGTTTTAGTTACATGATTGTTCGTTAAATTATGTAATTTAATTTAAGTTTGGTAATGATTTAGAGTGTTATGTAATGTAACAAGACTCTGGCATGTTTGATGTCTCTTAATTGGTAACTGCGTTGCTAGGGGCGGGGTAGGGTCAGTACTTACCAGAACTTTGGAGAAATAGATCGTTCTCAAGTAATACAAGGCTATATAAGGATAGGGAATAAGAGTGTAAGTTGTTCTTAAGGTTAAGGATTAGTTGGGCCTCAGTCAGATGGGGTGAAGTGGTTTGTATATTTCGGGACTTGTGAAAGCAGTGTTTGTAGAAGTTTGTACATTTTCAGTACTTGTGAAAACAGAGAAGTGTAATAACTGTGAAGTGTTGTCAAGTATTAAGTGAAATTGCAGTTAGTACAGTTTGTATACGTCCAGTTCTTGTGAGAACGGTCAAGTGAAGTTAGCAAGCATAAAGTGGAATTGTTTTGGTAAATAAAGGCAGTCAACTTTATAAGAAGCCAGTGTTTATCTTCGCCTCAGTTAATCTTGTGTGCTGTACACCTAAAGACTGACCATAGGAAGAACGACTCACTGGGCAAAGTCCTTCCTATACTGAACTACTGCTGTTGGAGCCTGTGGCAGTGTGGGGACTTAGGACGCAACAATATACTGTATATACTAATACACATGTACTATATATATTTAACAGTAAGTAACAATGTGGAGATCAGAGTAACTTCGAGCATTTCATGGCAAGTGTAATGCCTTCCCGTACGATTATGTCTGTAACCTGTAGCAATATGCCATACCACATTAGTGTAATAGGAAAAATATATGGTAGGATACTTATTGACAGAGTTAGGGAAATTACTGAGGAATTAGTTGGAGAAGAACAAGGAGGTTTTAGGCAGGGAAGAGGTTGTGTAGACCAGATATTCATTCTTAGATCCTTAGTGGAAAAGTCTCTAGAGAAGGGCAAGAAGTTGTATGCAGCCTTTATGGATCTGGAGAAAGCATATGACAGGGTGGATAGACAAGGTTTGTGGAAGGTATTAAGAATATATGGAGTGGATGGGAAGTTGTTGAAGGCAGTGAAGAGTATGTATGAGGGTGCTAAGGCTGCAGTGCGTGTGGATGGCAAACTGAGTGAATCTTTCCATTTGAAGGTTGGATTGAAACAAGGATGTGTCATGTCTCCATGGTTGTTCAATCCGTATATGGATGGGGTTATAAAAGAGATACAAGGTCGGGCAGTGGATGTTGGAGTGGCCCTAGTGAGAGAGGGCAGTGT
>JAGKTI010001197.1:58309-93502 GCA_018397915.1 Birgus latro
GAATATTTGTTAATGGTGGAAAAAAGGAAGATTAGATAAAAGCAAACCCCATGAGAAAATAATAGTTGAACTATGCTGCTATAATAGAACCGCGTGCAGTGTGAACGAAATCAAACATAATGAAATGAAATCAGTTGCTGACTGTTGTCCGTATGCGTACAGTCGAGACTTTACTTAGTTTTGTTATCAGTGTCGCTCAGGTTTATCTCTAATAATTTAAAAGGCACATATTTATCATTAAAGATATAATTGCTTTAATTTGTATCTGTATAATCTGGTATCTTACATATAAATGAGGGCATTGGTTGGAATACAAAGTCAATTTGGAGCACGTTCAAACACATCGGGAATAGACCAATCAACGCCCTAGGGCATCGCGCAGTGTTACCAAATCCACCTGTCCTAAGCTGGCAAAATCAGTGCGTCAGACTCCGTAAAACCGAGTATAGGAGCTTTAATGGAAGACGATTACAGAAGTTTCATTGTACAGTAATTTATTCAGTACAGTACTACATATAGCCTAATGACTGCATTAGTTCATGACGCGGCGGTCTTCAATTTATTCCGTTTATACTGTGCACGAAAATTCTAAAAGACGAATTATAACCGAGACTGTTTAACTTGAATTTGAAATGGGTGGCGCCTCCCTTATTTCTTGCCAGGAAAGTGCCGTCAAAAAATGCATGCGGTCTCATGCTTACTCCTCACAATACTTAATTTTCCTTCATATTTGCTTGAAGTCTAGTTTGTAAGTGTGACTAATGAAAACTCTAATTTGGATTAATCTGCTCCATTCGACTGAGTTGTACCAGTAACATCAGAATATGAAGCTATACTGCTTTTACGCTAACTTGGCCTAAAATTACCATCTTTCCATCCTTAAATCTGAACTGTAGCAATAGATTAACACTTGAATATGGTGCTAGCCATGAAGAAGTGCTATGGAAAGGATGTTGAGCCACAGCATTGTCTCATTCTGCCACTGAGCTGCGTGAAATGAACAGCAGAAGCACGAAAATCTAGGCCAAGTTAGCGTAAAAACAGTATAGTCACTAGGAAGCGCTAAGGAAAGTATACATTGTAGCATTGTCCTTTTCTGGCACTGAGTTACGTGAAACAGGCTACATAATGACGAAAAAATGGTTCAAATTAAAGTGAAATAGCAAGACCCTCGAACGTCACATCATCCCAGTCCTTCGTGGACAGTAGGGATGTTATCTGTCGAAGATACCCTATTCTTCTCTGTGTTGTATACAGTACAGTATTTCTCACATTCCCCTTGTCTCTCCAGAAAGGCGTGTTTGCAGTTAATGTCAACTTTTGCCTGTAATTAAGTAGTACATTGTCTTTCACGTGTCTGTTACCTAGAAAACGCTCAAATAATGGAATTAAAAAATAATGCGCATGAGTTTTATGGAAAATTATATATTTTAAGATACTTTGGTGTAAATAACTAAATAACTATCCATGCGTGCCGATAACACATAAACAGCACGTCACGGAAGCTCGGAATCTGTCGCTAAGCACCACCTTTACCAACAATATTTTTGAGGTTAGTTAATACTGGTCTGTATGTGTGTGTGTGTGTATGTGTTTCCATTATGATACATTTTGCTGTTTTTTTTTTTTTTTTTATGGTCAGGGGTGATGATCTAGGCGGTCATTGCCCCCAGGTTTAGGCCATACCAAATTGTGAGAGGCCCTTGAGGTCTTTTCGTAAGGTGTGTGTCTTGTTAATCAGTAGCCACTACCGTAATTAGAATTTTGCAGTAGGCGTAGGTTGGGCAGTTTCATGATTTTGGTTACCTCAGCATTTGTATAACGGTTACTTACAAAACCATAACACCAGATTCATATGAAATGATAATGGGAATATGTTGCGCATTTTTAAGGGTTCTCTTATTGCTTCAACCAGGTATTGAATTCATTATTTTTTTTTTTTCATCAATGGTTCTTTCAGTGGCAAGAATTTTGAGTACCAGTACTTACCACCACAAGTAATTAATAACATCAGTACAGTTTTTTTTTTCCTGAAATTTTGGTCGGAGGCTGGTTGACACATCCCTAGATCTGAATTTTGAGTGTGTGTATTTGTTTGTTTCCAGTGCACTTTATTGGTCAGGGCTACTGGCCAATGAGCTACTTATTTGCAGTTTGTGCTGTTTTAGGCCAATAATTTTAAACCTTTTGTACCCAAAATAGGGAAGGGAGGCCTCTCTGATATATTTGAATTCAGTCTAGCCATGGTGGCCATTGAGTGCACTTGTCAGACTTGTGACTTTGGGGTTTACAAATTCTTTAATTTTTTTTGAAAGGGCCTTTGTTAAATTTTTAAGAGATCATGACCTTTTGTCGAAGAGCATAGAGTGTCTGGAGTGTTCCTAAAGGAACACACGCCTAATACACTTCACCACTTTGTCGCTCCAGCCCATCTCTACAAGCCACACTGGCAAGCCGACAGCCAGTGACTTAAGGTTAGTTTAATACAACACATCCTTACAAGGTTAGGTTAGGTTGGTTAGGTTAGTTCAAATACAAGGTTAGGTTAGGTTTGGTTAGGTTAGGCTAGTTCAAAATACAGCATGGCTGGTTTACTGCATGGCCTTGGTAATTTCCGATAAAATCGGTAATCAGATTTATTCTTTCTAGAACTTTACTGTTTTAGTGATTTCTGTTTGAGGGTCATTCCATTGTGAAGAAAGTTACATTCAGAGACAAGTTATTGAACTACTCTCAGTTACATCTTCAAAAGTATGCAGTATAAACAAATGGTTTTTTGCAAGCTATTCCTATTCCTCAGAGGAACTCTGTATCTGACCTGGGAGTACTGATTGATTCTTCACTTAAATTTCACCAACATATTTCAAACTTGGTTCATAAAGCTGGTTCCCTGTCAAATAGTATTTTGAAGTCCTCAGTAAATTGTGATGCCACATTCATGATCCCCCTATATACCTCCCACATCAGACCATTGCTGGAGTACTCCTCGTCATTGTGGAATCTGGGGTACATAGGCGACCTTAGGCTACTGGAATCAGTACAGCAACGTTGGACAAAAGTCTGTACAGGGGCTTGAAAGCCTTGACAATGCGAGTAGATTGAGGGCTTTGAACTTATTCGCCGTTCAAGGGAGACTGCTTCGACATGACATCATCAAATACTGGCACATATTTCATGGAAACTCTTCATTGACCCCAGATGATCAGTTTGCCCGTCCTCTTTACCCTACTACTCGGGGCCACCAGTTCAAGATTGCCCACTCCAGATGTCATCTTGACGTGCGTAAGAGATTCTTCAATATCAGATGCGTATCACTGGAATTCCCTACCCAACTCTATTGTTTCTATTCAGGACCTAGATTCTTTTAAAGGAGCTCTCACTTCCCATCTTAGTGGCTCCATGTTTCAATTCCATGAACTGTATGTTGATATTTCTCTCGTCCTCTCGCTATCTGCCCCTGTCCCCCCACTTCACTCTTCAGCAAGTAGTTACTTCCTAGCTGCGTATGGTGCACCTTCCAGCCTATATCTTTGCTTTGTTCTTTATTACTTATTTCCTATTTTCTGTGGGCTGGCGCATCAGCAGTGTGTGGCTTCCGTGGGCCCTTCCTTTGTGCAGGCTCAGGGTCCGGGAAGCCCACCTGGTGAGATAACCAACACTTTACCCTGCATCATACCACAGTCAGATTGTTTACTGTATATGTCTTGTGCGTGAGGAATATTTTTTTTTATGCAAGGAAGAAGGAACCAAAGGCCACAGGCCTGCATACTGTTCCTTCCAAGAAAAAGCAAAAACAGTACAAAAGAGAGCCAAATTCAAGATCCGTTCAATTCGAGATGCCTGGAGACACTGCGTTTGAAAGACTGGAGATCATAGGAAGTAGGAAATACAGACAGAGGAAGACAGTTCCAGAGTTGACCAGTTGCATACATGAAGGACTGGGAGTAACGGTTAACTCTTGCATTAGAGAGTTGGACAGAAAAGGGATGAGAGTTTGTTGCTAGACGGGTACTATGTGCCCGTTGTAGAGGTGGAGGGATGCAAGCAGACAGTTTGCACGATGCTACCCCCTCTTTTAGTTGGCATAGGTAATTTCAATAAGTTGGTGATTTGACTGGTTCAGTCAAGGAGTGCTTCATATCATTAAGATATCAGTGGATTAGGATCGTAACCATACCCAGCAGATTTGATTATTTCTGATCATAACTGTTGTGCTATTAAGGAAAATGTGACCGTGAGACATGTTACCGAAAAGTGAGAAACATTGCTTGGGTGATTTTTATTGAAATATGATTATACAATCAACTCTTATTATGCTTTAAGTAATTGTATCACAAACATAAACAAAATGTGTACTGATATGAAATTTACATAATAAACTTAACAAGAAGTGGTTGATGGGGGTGTTCACCATACACTTGCTTGATGTAGTGGTGCTCTAGGGTGCCTGCCATTTCCTTTCTTCCTTCTCCTTTCCATCCTTCCTCTTCTGTTATTTCTTCCTTCTTTTTTTCCTCTTCCTTCTGTCTACGGGTGACTCTACGGTGAGTGACAGAACCAAATGGTTTCCTGTACACCAGGAAACCATTTACTGCGCTGGATGGTAGCCCTATAACCAAGTTATGGTGCCTGGTGGTTTAGTGGGCAATCAAGGCTCTTCAGTTGGATTGAGCCAGTGCAGGTGTATATCTAAGGGGCTGTTGGGGTTTACTGCTAATGCAGTGCCACTCAGAGATGAATGAAGCTCGTCACTCTCATCTTAAATGTCAGGATGAACTTGCCTAACCCTGGGCTCCTATGCTCCTCATGGGGCAACACTAGATTAGATGGTGAATGATTGAATGAACTAACCAGAAGACAGTTCATGTTTAAGTGACATCGACATAGAGTAGCTGATCGAGGAGGGAAAATTCTATCTATCTATCTATCTATTGCCAGACGCCTCAATCCCGAACGGGGTGGCCGCAAACAAATCGCCTCCATGTCACTCTGTCCACTGTCATTTCACTACCACGCTCCCAACTCACACCCCCCCTCTCTCATATACCTCTCCACTCCATCCCTCCATCTCATCCTCGGCCTCCCCCTCCCTCTCGCCCCCCCCACCTCACTCACATACACTCTCCTCGTCAATCTTTCAATCTCCATCCTCTCCACATGCCCAAACCACCTTAACGTGTTTCTCCTAACGCTTCCCATCACGTCCTCAAAGTCACCCCTTTGAATGTATCATATGTACCATTCATGATACTTGAGGAATTGGCAAAGCCAGCACAACCCTGTCCTCTGCTATCTCATCTCTGTCTGGGTTGTCAGGGAAATGAAGCTGAGTATGACCCACGTGTTGATGTCCCTCTTTCTAAGGTAATTTGCTTTGATCATGCCCCCCTCAGGCACTGACTCAGTGACTGCAGTTCATAATGTTTAGATGTCTTCTTGGTTGTATAGTGAACCAGTACAGCAATGAACAGTAATAGCCTGAGGGGATAGGGTAGTCTGCCACCAGAGGGCAGGTTAATTGTCCATGTCCACTCCCCAACTCCCCCTCCTTAACCCCACAAAACCACCACTTTGTTAGGCTGGTAGATCTGAGATCTGAAGCTTTGCTTTCTCTCTCACATCTTGCCGCATGTAATATTAGTATAACAGTCTGCTAGTACGTGTATTGTTACGAGTATACATCCATGTTCAGGCCAGTGAGAAATAATTATACTGAGACTTTAACTGATTTGTATAGTATAACTCTGCTGTATAGAATTTTATTCCAAATATTTATTCGTCTTCTAAATGATGTACTAAAATCTAATTAACAGTGACAAGTTATATGACTACTAGCCCTAAAAGTCCCACCACTCCTGCTTTGTCATGTGGGGAGCCACATACCCACCCATCTACAGATCCACCTGCTCACTCAATCCATCCAACACTCACCTTTCCCAGCCAGCTGTGCGACCCACCAAGCACACCGATAATGGCCATCCACCCTGCCCACCCATGAATGCCACCCAACATATCTACTCACCCTGAACCCACCAACCCAACCACCCACCCAGAGCACCTCGGCCACACAATCTTCTCATCCACCCTGGCAACCCACCGTGTTACCACCCACCCTGGCAACCCAAACATTCTGATGATCCATCTTGCTGACCAACCACGGTCATCCCTCCCCACCCACAAATCCCACCCACCTTGCTTATCCAACAGTGCCATCCATGACATCAACCAATCCAGCCCTCCCACCATACCCACCCATCTCTCCCTGAATTCAGTGTAACAGCAGTGATTTCTTGTTTAATGCTGTGTTTGAGAAATGGTACGTCTTTTTCCGGTAACGTTCCTCATGCTTTGCATGTAACATGTGTGACGGAGCATATGGCTTACCAGAGTCTCTTACAAGATATCACAGGGCTACATTAGTAAGGTACTAGGATGCCTGTTTATAATATAAAGTTATGTTAGTTTTCTCCAATTCGTAAGCTGTGTATGGGAAAAATTTTATAAAAACGTCACATGTTACTGCTGAAGTACAGTACTTCCACTTCAGGGTCGTGCCACAGTCTGACTGCAAAGTGTATGTAAACAACTGTAGTTAGAGTTGCAACTCAGATGCTATTTCAATAAAAACCAATGACATAATTCCAAAGAAATACATACTGGGTTAGTGATGATAAGAAAATCACTAATTTCAGAATGAATTTTTCTTCAGTGACATGGTACATTTTTTAATGCCTTGCTCTCAGTTGACAGTTTAGAAACCTTTTCTGTCCAGATTCATAAAATTCAGTGTTTAAGTTTTAAAATGGTATACAGTATAATTTTTATATTTTTTGATCAATTCTGAGATTGACAGTAGACTGATATTTTCATGGCATGACCCATGAATTTATTGTTGAATTTATTGCAAATTGCCTGTTTCAAAGGGGAAGGGGGGTCAAAAACTGTATCCATCCATCATCCAATCCTAAAATGGGTAATTTGCGATAAAATCGACAATTGAAACCACCACATAGTGGTGGTCAGAATACAAGCCCAAACAAAGTGGAGAAATAGAAGAAGAGAAGGACAGGAGGAAGTAGTGCATACAAGGAGGGTGGTAAGGTTACAAGAGGATAGAAAAAGGCAGAATACAAGAGGGAAGTGGAGGAGCGATTGGGTAAATATGGATTGGAGCAGATGGGGAATGTGGAAGAAGTGTGCAAGATATTCCCAGAAGAAATCTGTGCAGCATGTGAGGTGGTGTGTGGGGTGAAGAGAAGACGAAAGGGGGTGCAGGGAACAGTTTGGTGAAATGCAGAGGTGAGAGAGGCAGTGGCACAAAAGAAGAAAGCATATAGTGAGTGGATGAGAAACAGGGGTGTGGAAAAGGTTGAGAGATGGAAGAGAGAGTTATATGTAGAGAGGAGGAGAGAGGTGGAAAGATTGGTAAGAGAGAGTAAGAAGAGAGTGGATGAGGGATTTGGAAGGAACTTGAGTGTAAAGTTGAGGGAATGTAAGAAAATGTTTTGGAAAGAGGTAAAGGGAGTTAGACAGGGTGCCCAAGAAGTTAGCTGGGGAGTGAAAAATAAAAATGGTAATTACTAGTGGAGGAGGGAGATAAAGTGAGCAGATGGAGAAAACACTTTAAGGAATTGTTGAACATAGAGAATGAAAGTAATGCAAGTATAAGTGGCTGGGGAATGGCTGGGAGAAGGAGGGATGTGAGAAGAAAGAAATCAGTAGGATGGAAGTTGTGGAAGCAATGATGAAAGTTAAAATGTGGAAAGCCCCAGGAATCGATGGAGTGTGGTGAAATGCTGAATCATGGGGGAGAAATAGTAATATAATGGATGTGGAAGATGTGCAGATTGGCCTGGGAGGAAGGTAGAGTCCCGGAGGATTGGAAGTCAGGTATAATTATTCCCCTGTACAAAGGGAAAGGGGAAAAAGAAGTGTGTGGTAATCATACGGGCATTTGTCTTCTTAGTGTAATAGGAAAAGTATATGGTAGGATAATTTTTGACAGAATTAGGGAAATTACAGAGAATTATTTGGAGAAGAACTGAGAGGTTTTAGGAAGGGAAGAGGTTGTGGAGATCAGATATTCGTTTTTAGATCTTTAGTGGAAATGTTTCTAGAGAAGGGAAAGAAGTTGTTTGCGGCCTTCATGGATTTGGAGAAAGCATATGATAGGGTGGATAGACAAAGACTGGAAAGTATTAAGAATATATGGAGTAGATGGGAAGTTGATGAAGGCCATGAAGAGTATGTATGAGGGTGCTAGGCTGCAGTGCATGTGAATAGTGAACTGAGTGAATTTTTCTATTTGAAGTTTGGAGTGAAACAAGGATGTGTCATATCTCCATGATTGTTCAATCTGTATATGAATGGGGTAATAAAAGAGATACAAGGTAGGGCAGTGGATGTTAGAGCAACCCTAGTGAGAGAGGGCAGTGTTTGGAAATTCCCTGTACTATTGTTTGCTGATGATACTGTGTTGTTAAGTGAAGACGAAGGAGAGATGCAAGGCTTGGTGGATGAGTTTGGGAGTGTGTAAGAAATGGAATCTAAAGGTGAATGTAGGGAAAAGTAAAGTTATGATCTTCGAGAGAAGTGAAGTCAGTGAATGTCCAATGAGGTTGGATGAGGAAATGGAAAATGTGAGTGCATTTAACCCGTACCATCCCAGGCATTTTTGCAGTTTTATACCTACCCAATCCCGGAGCAAGAATGGAAATTTTTTTTATTGCATAAGACAATCCAAAAGGACATATAAATCAAGGAAAAGCAAAAAAAAGTACTCCTTATAGGAGAAATAAGAGCAGGATGGCCATCCATCGTGTTTATAGCCCAGTTTCCCCAAGTCGTGAGCAACTTTTTCCCACCTAGCTGGGCAGGATGAGAGAGAATGGGGGATTCCCCACTCTCCGTTGGCTCATATTCCTCCCCAGAAGAGTAATCCAGGTCTTCTTCTTCTGAAGAATCACTAAATGAAGGGACAGAAGGGTCCATGTTAATATTTCAACAACCTCCTCCAGCCCAATGAGGAAGAAAAATGGCATCGTTTTCGCGACATTCTGATGCTTTGACAGACGGTGGGACACTGATGTTATCCACCCATGCAGAAGCAAACCTATTGCTACAAGTGCTTGTGCACAGTGTTGCCAATATGTTTAGCTACTTCTTAGCAAAAATTAGCTACATTGAAGCAATTTGAGACGCGCTACAGCACTCGAACTTAGCTGTCGGCATCACCACGTCAGTGGGATTAATTGAGATGTTATGTACTGTCGGCACCATGCCGACAGCAGGAGTGTAAGGGTTAAGTACTTGGGTTTTGTGATGAGTAAGGATGGAAGTTTAGAGGATGAAGTGCTTGAAAGGATACAACAAGGAAGAAAAGTTGCTGGTTCCTTGAAAGAAGTGATAAGTAACAGGGAAGTGACCATGGAAGTGAAAAGGCTACTACATGACATTAACGTACAGAAGTGAGCTTGGACCTTGTTGGAGGGACAGAAGTCAAGAGTGAGAGCAGTGGAAATGAGTTACCTGAGAGGAGCATGTGGAGCCATATGGAGAAACAGACTGACAAATGAGGAAGTGAAGGAGCGTTGTGGTGTGGATGTGATAGGAAGCATTAAGAGAAACACATTGAGGTGGTTTGGCCATGTGGAGAGTACTGAGAGTGAAAGACTGATGATGAGAGTGTATGTGAGTGAGGTGGATGGGGAGATAGGGAGGAGGAGGCCAAGGATGAGATGGAAGGATGGAGTGGAGAGGTTTATGAGAGAGGGAGGTGTGTGCTGGGAGCAGGGCAGTGAAATGGTGGGGGACATGGAAGCGATTTGTTTGTGGCCACCCCTTACGGGATTAAGGCATCTGGCAATAGATAGAAATCTTACAGAAAACACTAAATTCATAAGGTTCTAGAATAAAGAAACAAAATATAAGGATTTGGTTGAAATGATAATTTTACCATATTGTTTTAAGTTACCTTCGTTCAGTGATGTTTCTTCTGCAGAGTGAAAATAAGTGATATATTGTGAGGTCTCTAATTTGTGTCTGTGCTGGTGGTTTGCTTACATTTCATCCATTAAATGTGATGTGTTTTGGTTTCTCAGTGGTGCATTATGGTCACAGGTGGTATGCTTTTATCATCTTGTTTTTGCTGGTGCACTATGGTCCTCATTTAGTTATTCAGAGGATTGGAATTGGGTGTCTTGTTTTCAGATTTTGGTAATTCCGTGCCAAATTACCCGAATGTTCAGAAGTGCTCCAGGTCACCATCTAAGAGTCATCATCATTATCTAATCCAGTGTTGCCCCAGAGGAGGGTAAATCTTTGGAAAAATTCACATGTATAGTACCATCAAAGTAATGCGTAAAGCCTATCCCAAATTTTAGGTCAATACTGTACATGCAATAGTTTCTAAGATAAGAACATTAAAAAAACATGTAAGTTTTTTTTGTTTTTCAAAAAATGCATTTTCATCAAAGTTTGAAGAAGGATATCTCATTATCATCATCATCATCTTCATCTAATCCTGTGTTGCCCCATGAGGAGTGTAGGAGCCCTTGTCCTGCCATTTAACCTTTTGAGATTTTCAGCCCTCCGCCGATCGTGTCTGTGCCAGATTCAGCCGCGCGCACATAGAGCACGCCTTCGCGCTGTGATATTTGTACTTAATCGGCCTCTGTACACTACCTTTTTATGGTAGACTAATGAATGTGGTACCGTTTTAAAGCTGAATAGATGCTCTTTATCGTAGCATGGTTGAAAAAGGTATATACCATAGCTTAAAGGCCAACAGAACGAGTAGAAGTTAGCCAAAAAGGAAAAATTGCTCACCTTTCCACAGAAAAATATATGTAAAAAAATAAGTATTAGAGTTCCAGTAATTAAGGTTCTCAAATTGGATTGAGCTTGTATAGGTTTATATCCAAGGGGTGGTTGGGGTTTATTGCTCACGTAATGCCACCCATGGATGAGTGAGACTAGTCCCTCTCATCTTAATTGTCAGGACCAACATGCCTAGCCCCTGGCTCCAGCATTCCTCTTTGGGTAACATAGGATTGGATGATGGATGATATATATATATATGTATATATATACGCAGTATATATTTTTAAAACTTTGCAGTTACTAATCAAAAGTGGTGGATGAAGTGATAATGACTCGAAAACACACTACACGACTTCTGAATGAGCTTCGTCAGTTAATGAAGAATACCCAGTATGTCTCACAGCCACTTCATGCCTATATAATTCCTTCAGGGGATGCCCATCAGGTTAGTGCTATCCCAGTGTATTATTATAGTTCACTCACCTTAACTTGGCCTTGGTTTTCATGCTAATGTAGCCTGTATCATGTAAGTTACTGGCAAGAAAAGACAGTGTTGTGGATCTCCATCCATTCCATATCACTGCTTTGTAACTAGCACCACATTCTGGAGTTTTAGGCCAAGTTAAATGTGAAAAGAGTATACTGTAGTAGTAACATGCAGAAAGCAAGGTGTATTGGAGGGGAGAATGGACATTGCATTCAGCTCCTTCAGTCTGTGGGGTCATTCTCAAGCAGATTTGAGTCACCTGCATGAGAACTTGGTAGGTAATGTGCTGTTGACATGAGCATTTTTGTTTGAAGGCTTCTTAGATGTACACAGGACTTATATTAACTTCAGGAGGTTGTTCCTTGGCTGATTTTGAGTAGAAAATGCTTTCAACATAGGTGCCTATCTCATGTATTATTGAGTTACAATTATTGATGAGCTAATAGGGATAATAGCCTCCCTCATAATTCAGTCCCGGTGGACTTCAGCTCCGTAATGGATTAGAATTGGTCCCTTGTTGATTTAGCTTTTTTTTTTTTTTTTTTTTAGAAAATTAACCTAGGTATGATGTCATGAACTGTGAGGTACTCTGTACAGTATGTTTTTTTTTCTCTCTCTCTAAAGCCACTTAACCCTTAAATGGCAGGCTACCTTCCAATTTTACATCCATGTGGGACAGATTATTTTGGAAAAATAAAGTGTTATGAAATCAGGCAAAACATGCATAAATGGCTCAAAAAAAAAAAGAAAAAAAAAGCATTTGATGTTTCTTTTTTCAAATTGTGCATGGGCTGGTTGGTGGTGAGAGGTGAGTGAGAGGAGTGGTGGCATGTCAAGGTCACTTTCAGTGGCATGTGACTGAGAGCAAGTGGGCAGAAAATCTTGTTTTCTGCTCCTATTTGTAACAGCAGCCTAAAATATATTATTTATAAATTATGTACACTGCTCTGTGTCTTTGTGATGCACTTTAATGTAAAATTTTTCTTTTGCGTTACTTGAGAGGAGCATGTGGAGTCACATGGAGAGACAGACTGACAAATGAGGAAGTGAAGGAGCATTATGGTGTGGATGTGGATGTGATAGAAAGCGTTAGGAGAAACACATTGAGGTGGTTTGGCCATGTGGAGAGGATGGAGAGTGAGAGACTGATGAGGAGAGTGTATGAGGGTGAGGTTGAGGGGGGAAGAGTGAGGGGGAGGCCAAAGATGAGATAGAGGGATGGAGTGGAGAGGGGGTGTGAGCTGGGAGCAGGACAGTGAATTGGCAGGGGACAGGGCGACATGGAAGTGATTTGTTTGTGGCCACCTGTTATGGGATTAAGGCGTCTGGTAATAGATAAATAGATAGATAGACGTTTCTACAGGGAAAGAAGTTGTATGAGACCTTCATGGATTTGGAGAAAGGATATACTGGGTGGATAGACAAGAATTGTGGAAAGTACTGAATATATGGAGGATATGGGAAGTTGCTGAATGCCGTAAGGTTGCTTAGGCTGCAGTGCATGTGGAAAGTGAACTGAGTGAATTCTTCTATTTGAAGGTTGGAGTGAAACAAAGATGTATCATGTTTTCATGGTTGTTCAGTCTGTATATGGATGGGGTTATATAAAAGATACAAGGTAGGGCAGAGGATGTTGGAGTGGCCCTAGTGAGAGAGGGCAGTGTTTGGAAACTCCCTATACTGTTGTTTGCAGATGATATTGTGTTGTTAATTGAAGATGAAGGAGAGCTGCAAGACCTGGTGGATGAGTCTGGGGGAGTTTGTAAGAAACGTAATCTAAAGGTGAATGTAGGGAAGAGTAAAGTTATGGTCTTCGAGAGAAGTGAGACCTTTGAATGTACAGTGAGGTTGGATGAGGAGGAAATGGAAAATATGAGTGCATATAAGTACTTGGGTAGTGTGATGAGTAAGGATGGAAGTTTAGAGGGTAAAGTGCTTGAAAGGGTACAACAAGGAAGAAAGGTTGCTGATTCCTTGAAAGCAGTGATAAGAAACAGAGAAGTGAGCATGAAAGTGAAAAAGTTACTACATGACAGTATTGTGATACCAACTCTAACATTTGGAAGTGAAGCTTGGACCTTGTTGGAGGGATAGAAGTCAAGAGTGAGAGCAGTGGAAATGAGTTATTTGAGAGGAGCAGGTGGCGTCACATGGAGAAACAGACTGACAAATGGGGGAAGTGATAGGAAGCATAAAGAGAAACACGTTGAGGTGGTTTGGCCATGTGGAGAGTATGGAGAGTGAGAGACTGATGAGGAGAGTGTATGTGAGTGAGATGGAGGGGGGAGAGGGAGGGGGAGGCCAAGGATGAGTTGGAGGGATGGAGTGGAGAGGTATATGAGAGAGGAGGGCGTGAGCTGGGAGCAGGGCAGTGAAATGACGTTGGACAGGGCGACATGGAGGCAGTTTGTTTGTGGCCACCCCTCACGGGATTAAGGTGTCAGGCAATAGATAGATAGATGTCACTATAGTTATAATCTTGCATATGTAAATATGTACAACTGTATATTACAACTGTTCACGCTATATGTCTTTAGTGTGTGGTATTCTGTAAAGCAATTGATACAGAGACCCACACCACACCCAGGGCACCACATAATCACATCTCTGCATTTAACTGGGTGTCTCACTGAATTCTTGCACACAGCACATCTCCTCTTTATGGCCACTTGCATCAACTGTTGCCATATCTCCCATTTGTTTCATATAATAGGCCCTCAGAATAGGAATTAGTGGTAGGTGGTGGCGACCATCATCCACTCACTTGATGTAGTCCTGCCTACTTCTTCCTTAGCCTTTATCATTCTCTTTCTGAGCCAGCCCTCCTCTCTTCCTATTTCTCCCATCTTTCCTGTCACTTCTTATTGCTTTTCTTTCCTTTCCTTTACAGGTGGCTTTACATTGAGTGACAAGCCAAATGGTTTCCTGTAAACCAAGAAACCATTTACAACGCTGGGTGGTAACCATATAACCAAACCATACGTGCTCCCTACGTGTCAACAAGTGGGTTGGTGGAGGGTTAGTGCCCCTCCCTGTAAAACAAGTAACTCAGAGTCAAATGGCCACCCCTTGCGGGATTGTGGCATCTGGCAATAGATAGATAGATAGATAGAATAGGAATGTGTTCCAGAACTTCAACCGCCCTTTCCTTAGCGGATGTTCGGGAACGTTGACCGCACTTTAGGTGTTAATCCAAAATGATGGGTTGTAAGATCATGCTCATGCCCATGTTGTTGTACAGGTATACCCCAATATACGATACCCCTCGGCTTAGCGATGGGGTAGAAATACCACCATTCCCTGCCTAATGATGGCCAAACCCCGGTTTAACAATGGGTTTGGATTTTTTAACCCAATTTTGATGGTATGTTAGATGTAAATTTTGTGTTTAGTTTGATGTATAAACTGTTTTTAGACTTAATTAATGTGTTTTAGTCATAGGTGGGGTGAACATTGTCATTTTGGAGTACAATTTACTAAGTTTGGTTTTTCCAGACTTTTCTTTGACAATTTTCAGATTTTATTGTTGGGTTTAGGTGAGTTATAAACTGCATTTAGGCTTAGTTTAGCCTGTTTGAAAGCTATTTGGGGGTTTAGGTGAGCTAGAAACTTGTTTTTGGACTCATTGTGTTGAGTTTAGGACTTGGTTGGGGAGGGAATCCCAAGGCTGAAAAACACATCCCCATATTTTACATGTTAAATCTACCCCGATATATGATACCCCGCCCAGTGATGGGTTTTTACTTAACCTGTTGCATTGTTAAAGCAGAGTATACCTGTAATCATAAAAAATCCATTTATCTAGCTGTATCTACATGCCTTAATCCCAGAGGTTGTGACCATAAACTAAATGCCTCCACACTACTCCTTCCTCCACTTTCAGGCTGCCATCCCTCCAGTGCACACCACCCTCATTCATATACCTCTCCATCCTATCCCTCCACCTCATCCTTGGTCTTCCTCACCTTTCCATCTCCACATCACTCACTGCTTTGTCATAGTGAATCCCATTCTCCCTCCTCTCTATGTGACCAAATCATCTAAAGGCTTAGTTCTTTTATCACTTTCCAGCACATCTACATCACCACCACAGTGCTCATTAGCTTCCTCATTTGTCTGTCTCTCTCTCCATGCAATGCCACAAGCTCCTGTTTTTCAGAGTGAATATATTGCTGCCTGTGACCAGCGGCGAGCATTTATATCTGGGTTCACTGGGTCAGCTGGAACTGCTGTTGTTACTGAAAAAGAAGCGGCACTCTGGACTGATGGCCGCTACTTTCTTCAGGCAAGTGAAGAAATGGATGAAAACTGGACTTTAATGAAACAAGGTGATTCTCATACCAGTACTCCCATAAGTTTGAATTTAATTGGTTTTGAAAGTTGGTTAGCAACTTGATAATTTTGTAAATAAAAAATCAGTAATATCAGAGGCCAAGTATATACAGATCATTGGTGAAATTTATGAGCACAGGTAGAAACTAATACAGTAAGGTCCCAGGTTACGTCGGTATCAACTTACGTCAAATCGAGGTTACGACAGTCGGTTCGGAAATTTTAAAATATAAGAAAATAAAGAAAAAATACGTAAAGCTCGGATTTTAAAGTGTTGGTGTTTACCACAAGATGTCTTTGGTGTTTTCCCGCCTCACGCTTGACTACCAACAAAGTAAACAAACCAACAATCGCTCTCAGTCTCGCTGCTACTACCACGTGTACTGTAATTTTCTTGTGTTTGTTTTTCGCCTGATTCCACGATGCCTAAGAGACAGCTTCCTAGTGACCATAATGACTCCAAGAAACGCAAGACCATCACATTACGTGAAAAAGTCGATATTATTAAGCGTAATGAGAAAGGAGAAAAAGCATCAGTGATCGAGTGAGGAAAAAAAAGCCATCAAAATTGATGTTAGAAATGCTTACATTATCGTGCTGGTAATGATGTTCGTATTTCATATTTTACGGCAGTATTTTACGGTAAACTTTATTGTATGATGAAGTATGAAAAGTGTTTGAATTTAGGAATAAAATGTGTGTTGGCAGTGGGCACGTGTGTAAGGACGGGAGAGTGAGGAAGCGGTTGCCATGACAATGAGAAGTGCCGTTACTGCAGCGAGTGAGCTACTGTGAAGAAGACTCGTAGCAAGTGCAACTTATATTTTATTTAATAAATATCATCAGTTCAAAAGACTGTGTTTCTTATACAAACCTGTTATAAGATTATTACATGTATAGTATGCGATATATGGTTGAAAAATCTGTAAAACTCAACTTCGTTCAAAATCGGCTTACGTCATGTCTCAGGAACGGAACTCTGACGTAACCTGGGACCTTACTGTACACCATTGACTTACACAAGATAAAAAAGTATCATTACACTTTCCCATCTCTACGTTCTGAAACAGTTGATGAATGATTTGAAAATGATCTCCAGTCACTTCTCAGTTATGTGTATGCTTACTGTTATCAAAACATAAAGCATGAAATTTATTCAATCTGTCTATTGTCAGACACCTTAATGCCGTAAGGGGTGGCCACAAACAAGCCGCCTCCATGACACCCTGTCCCCCGCCATACTGCTCCCAGCTCACACCCCCCTCTCTCATATACCTCTCCACTCCATCCCTCCATCTCATCCTTGGCCTCCCCCTCCTTTCCTCCCCCTCCACCTCACTCACATACACTCTCCTTGTCAGTCTCTCACTCTCCATCCTCACCACATGCCCAAGTCACCTTAATGTGTTTTTCCTAATGCTTCCTATCACATCCACACCACAATGCTCCTTCACTTTCTCATTTGTCAGTCTGTCTCTCCATGTGACTCCACATGCTCCTCTCAAATAACTCATTTCCACTGCTCTCACTCTTGACTTCTGTCCCTCCGAAGCTTTGATCATTTGAGTTACAGTATTTTGTAGCTTTCTTATTTAAAAAAAAACAGAACTAATAATGAAATATAAATATAAATAAAAAATGCTTCTCAAAAGTTCTTAATCGTTTTCTTTCATTTATAAAGGCCTCAGCAGGCTTGCATGGATCAGCCTTGGTCACCTAATGGCAGCTGTCCATGCTGCTTGATCCTTGGCATGCTCCCTATTCAGTCCCTTATCCCTAAGGTTACACTCTATGGCCTTATCCCAGGTCTTTTTCAGTCTATCTCTTGCAACCCCATCCCCAATAGTCACACTTCACACTTTCTGTTCCCAGTTGCCATCCCCCATCCTCTCCACATGTCCAAACCATCTCAATCTCTCCCTTCTCACCACAACACAAATACACTCCAATCTCATCCTTCCTCTCAACTCTTCCATCATAAACCCAGCCTCCCCAGGCCACGCATTCAAGAATGTACTGCACATCCACTACACTCTGCGCCCAGTTGCCATCCCCTATCCTCTCCATGTGCCCAAACCATCTCAATCTGCGCCTTCTCACCACAACACAAATACACTTCAATCCCATCCTTCCTCTCAACTCTTCCATCATAAACCCAGTCCCCCCAGGCCATGCATTGAAGAACATACTGCGCATCCACCTAATCCTTGTCATTTCCGTATGTTTGAGCCTACGAATGTTCTCTTCCTTTATTGCCCAGGTCTCATTACCATACAGCAGCACACTCCTAACACATGCTGCATGCAAAGATCCCTCAGCATGGTGGGAGAGCCCTTTCAGTGTCAGGAGAGATAACAGCTTCCTGAGCTTCTTCCAACCACTCCTTACTCTGACCACAGAGCCCATCTCCAGCACATAACATGTCTCCCAAGTAACAAAACTCTTCAACCCACTCAAGAGACTCACCAGCAAGATCAGTCCTTTCGTGCCTGACAGTCTCCATATGTTCTCTCCGAAACACCGCACATGTGAAATCAGTATAATCTCATAGTCTACCTCTAATACCACTGCATCTGTATGCACCTACTTTTCACAGACGCTGCACAAGATGGAATTTCTTTCCACACCCATGTGGCATACTGCACATGGCCACTCTCCCTCTTCTTTGGCAGCACTGCCACCAACCCTAGATACCACCACCTTTGCTGTATTTGCATTTACTCTCAGGCCCTTGTGTCCCATACCATCTCTCCATTTCCTAAATCTTTCCCCTGCCTCCCTTTCGATCTCTGTAATCAACACCAAATCATCGGCATACATCTCCCATGGGAGTCCATCTCTGGTCACGTGAGAGGGTTTCAGGTATCATGATAAACAATATGGGTCTCAAGACTGACTCCTGATGCACACCGACATTCATGGAAAACTCATTACCCAAATTTCCATTCACTCTCACCTGGGTGTGAGCACCGTCATTCATAATCATAACACTCTAACCAGCCACTCCTCGATCCAAAACTTTCTGATTGCCCACATCTCTGCCGCCTTAGGGACTGCTAAAGGCATTCTCCAAATCAGCAAAAATGAAATACAGTACAGATCCATTTTCTTTCCTATATATTTTTCCTGAAGCTGTCGAACAATGAATATGGCAACAGTAGTCCCCTTACCTCACATAAACCTAAACAGCATCTCATCAGTATTTACTCTTTCTCGAATCATACCTTCTAGAACTCTCTCTCTCCATTACCTTCATTGTCTGGTCCAAAGGTTTTATGCCTGTATAATTTCCTCTTCCCAGGGCATCACCCTTCCCGTTGTACACATTTACAGTCACACCTTCAGCCAGTCATCTGGGACAACACATATATAATCGTAGTTGTCAAATCAGTAACTAATACCACTACTATGTCTCCTGAGGCCTTCAACATTTCAACAGTCAACCCAGGCACACCTGCCACCTTCCCCAACTACATCCTGCAATTGCTGTGCTCACAGTAGCAGCATCAATCAAAGGCCCTGTATGCCCTTCTCTAGTCATGTGAATGATATACAGCAGTAGTGTTGCTGTTGCTGCCTCTGAGCTACATGAAATAAGCTGCAAAATTATGAAAATTTGGGTAAAGTCAAGGTGAAAGAACTATAGTAGCTATTCAGTGAACATAAGTTTTTTCTGTTCTTGCCTTCCAAAAGGTGAGGATCTATACCCACCACTGACCCATCTTCCAGTGTCTTGTTCATTCACTTGCCCTTGCTTAGCTATACTTTGAAAAGATGCTGACTTGAAATTTCTTAAGGTGGGGAGCAACTGTATTTCAAAGTGTGTAATACAGTATGTGATGCAACAAAAAACACCTTAATAATCATGTTCACACCCATAATGTTCTTTCTTACTAACTGTATCATTGTAAGGTACAAATATGTAAACATTCTGTGTGATGACAACCTTTGCAAAAATTTTGCTATGATTGTGTAATATTATTGTAAGTATTCCATTGTAGTATTTTAGATATGGACTACCTTGGATAGATACACAATACAGACTTTCAAGATGTGGAAAAATTCTACACACACCTTGTCTTTTCTGCTAAAAGTTACAGGATGAATCTTGATCGTAAGTTTTTTGTGAATCTGTCGCCAGGACTTCATTAAATTCCAAATGTCACAGGGGGAAGTAATTCAAGGATAAATTGCCACTAAATCATCACTAGTCATGGTGAGAAAAGGAATATGACTCTTACTTATGTGGGGTAAAGAAAGTCACCACTGACAGAAGGGATCAACTTATGAAATTAAAATACTGTATTAAGTTTTACTTTACTCTGGCTTACATCACCAGTTCTCTAAAAGCAAGAATTAATAATTACTTTATGCTGGCTTGTGTCGCCAGTTCACTAAAAGCAAGAAATTTATAGAATACTTTAATCTGGCTTACGATGCTAGTTTTCTAGAGATGAGATTTATAAACTTTCTCTTCAACAGTACACAGTGGAGAATACACTCACAGTTGCTGATGTTATTGGTACTGCTGGCCTCTGAGAGAAATTGTCCTTACCCCCTGTCGTTCAGTAATAATAACACTAAATACATTCTTTCTGGTGCTGACTCCTAGCTGGTACAGTATAGAGCCCTTAAGGACAACCTCTTGAGAGTTACTGATGCAATATGTGGTTGGACAAGAGGCCCACCAAGACATAAAGTAACTTGGTGGTGGGATGAGGGTGTAGAAGCCGCAGTTATGGAGAAAAGAAGGCTTTTCCGGGAATGGAAGAAGGGTGGTAACAGGGAGGAGTACTTGACTGCCAAGTGCAGGGCTAGAAGAGAGGTATACAGGGCGAAGTCTGAGTCACAGAGACTCTTACTTGATAATCTAAATCATGGAGAAAGGAAAATGTGATTTTTAGGGTGGCAAATCAGGTGAAGAGGGATAATCGGGACATTGTAGGTGAGCAGTGTGTGAAGAATGATGAAGGAAGGGTAGTGGTGAACAGTGGGGATATTAAAGATACATGGAGAGAGCATTATAGCCGGTTGTTGAATGAGGAGTTTGATTGGGATAGAGAAGGTTTGGAGCCAGCAGATCCATTGTTTGGCCCTTGGCCTTTGATTGATGCTGCTGCTGTGAGTGAGGCAATAGGCAGGATGCGGGTGGGGAAGGCGGCAGGTTTGTCTGGGTTGACTGCTGAAATGTTGAAGGCCTCAGGAGTTACTGGGGTGAGGTTAGTCACTGACCTGATAAACTTGATTGTATATGAGTGTGTTGTCCCAGATGATTGGCTGAAGAGTGTAATTGTAAATGTGTACAAAGGGAAGGGTGATGCCCTGGAAAGGGGAAATTACAGAGGTATAAAGCTCTTAGATCAGATAATGAAAGTAAGAGAGTTCTAGAAGGTATGATTAGAGAAAGGGTGAATATCGATGAGATGCAGTTTGGGTTTATGCCAGGCAGGGGGACCACTGATGCCATATTCATTGTTCGACATCTTCATGAAAAATATATTGGCAAGAAAAGGGAATTGTATTTTGTCTTTGTTGATTTGGAAAAGGCCTTTGACAGAGTCCCTAGAGAGGTGGTGAAGTGGGCAATGAGAAAGCTAGGGTTGGAAGAGTGGCTGGTTAGGGTGGTTATGGCCATGTACGTGGGTGCTCACACCCAGGTAAGAGTGAATGGAGTTTTGAGTGATGAGTTTTCCGTGAATGTTGGTGCGCATCAGGGGTCAGTTTTGAGTCCCTTGTTGTTTATCATGGTGCTTGAAGCCCTCTCACATGACTTCAGAGATGGACTCCCATGGGAGATGTTGTATGCTGATGATTTGGTGTTGATTGCAGAGAATGAAAAGGAGGCGGAGGAAAGATTTAAGAAGTGGAGAGATGGTATGAGGTACAAGGGCTTAAGGGTAAATGCAGATGAAACAAACGTGATGATATCTAAGGTTGGTGGCGGTACAATCAGAGGAGAGGGAGAGTGGCCATGTGCAGTTTGCCACAAGGGTGTGGGAAGTAATTCCATCTTGTGTGGTGTTTGTGATAAGTGGGTGCACAAGAGATGTAGTGGTATTAAAGGTAGACTTCGAAATAATGCTGATTTCATGTGTGCGGCGTGTCGGGGAGAGCAGGTGGAGATTGTTAGGCAATAGAGGGTTGACCTTGCAGGTGAGTCTCTTGAGTGTGTGGAGGAGTTTTGTTATTTGGGAGACATGTTATATGCCGGAGGTGGGGCTGGAGTTAGCTCGGTTGCTAGAGTGAGAAGTGGTTGGAAGAAGTTCAGGGAGCTGTTGCCTCTCCTGACATTGCGAGGACTCTCCTTACATGCTAAGGGGTCTTTGTATGCAGCATGCGTAAGGAGTGTGATGCTGTATGGTAGTGAGACCTGGGCCATAAAGGAAGAGGATATTCGCAGGTTTAAACGAACAGAAATGACAATGATTAGGTGGATGTGCAGTGCGTCCCTGCGTGCAAGGCCTGGGGGGGCTGAGTTTACGATGGAAGAGTTGAGAGGTAGGATGGGACTGGAGTGTATTGGTGTTGTGATGAGGAGAGGTAGGCTGAGGTGGTTTGGACATGTGGAGAGGATGGGGGATGATAATTGGGTACAGAGGGTGAGAAGTGTTAATATTGGGGGAGGGGTTAGGAGGGGTAGACCGAGAAAGACATGGGACGAGGTCATTAAGTGTGATTTAAGGGTTAAGGGACTGAACAGGGGGGCTGCCAAAGATCGAGCAGCATGGAGAGCCGCCATTACGTGACCAAGGCCGACGCATGCAAGCATGTTGGAGCCTTCAAAAACGAAATGAAATGAAACGAGTACAAAAGAACTGGCTTAACTACCATTCATGATTTTTATAAGAAAAGTTTGTGCAAACTGGGAGCAAGCAAAATAAAGTAAGATCAGTATGGAAAAATGAAACACAGTTATTTACAGTCAGTCAGGCTCCAGAGGAAAGAACTGTAAATTTATTAAATGCAGCAAAATAAACTCTTATGTTACAAGAAACTTAAAACAAGTAAATTCAGAATCTCAAGCAAGTAAATTCACTCATTCAGTCAATCAAGTTAGCTACTTCTCTTAAATCCAGAAAACGGAAAAAAGTTACTGTTAATTGGAGATGTGGAGTCACAGAGCTTGACGAGTCGCCTGCTAAGACACCACAAGACGAGGGGTAACCTTCGACGATCTTCCTGTCTGCTCTGTCTCCATGTCCACCTCCCTCTGGGATGTTCAGCATCAGCTACTAACTATGGTGAGTGGAGATGCATGGCATCCCAACATGGAGCCCACAGCTCGAGAGACACGATGATGTAATTTCCAGAAATCTTCGCACGTCCTGGCACACTTCTACCCTTTGCGGATGTCCCTCTCACACTTCTCTGTAGGCTGCCGATGGAGAGATGGGTGATCTTCGAGAATTGCAGATGATCCACAGGTCAAGACGCACACCATCCGTCTCTCTGTGCCGTCCATCACTAACTGCTATGGTGAGTGGAGAGGTGGCATCACAAACTGCAAGGTGATGCTGGTCACTTCTCACACTGCCTGCGTACGTCTGCCCGTTGGGCCTGTCCCTCTCTAGTTGACAAAATTCTCACAGATGCCCTGTGTCTTCGTGGGAAAAAGGGTGGGGCTTGACTCCCAGCTGTTACAGAGCAGGGCAAATGATAAATCATAATAATTTGCTCAGTAAAATGCTATTGTTTATACATAAGGACAGCCACTCATGAAACAGTGATAAATGTTTTAGGAATCTGTTCTGATCTGAATGCTGAAACAGGCGGGTAGGTGAACAAAATTACTCTGGGCTTTCACTAGAGGTCATGAGTTTCAAAAATAATACAGCATCACAAATTGGCATAATAACACAATCTTGCAAATTCGTGACACCAAGTGAGGGCAAGTGGCTGAACATGACACTGGAAGTGGGGTCAGTGGTGGGCATAGATCCTCATCTTTTGGAGGGCAAGAACAGATAAAGCTAATGGTCATTGAATATCATAGTTCTTTCACCTTAACTCAGATTTTCATAATTTGGCAGCTTAGCTCATGTAGCTCAGTGACAGAAAACAGCAACACTACTGCTGTATAGCACTTTTTCTTGTTTAGTGCTATGTTCTTGCATTGCTGTTTTGTGTGTGTGTGTGTGTGGCATTCAGTATAGAGAATAATGATTTTTAAACCAAGTTCATGTTTTACTGATCTACCAGAAGACCCGCCGGCATGTCGTAAAAATACCCCCGCTAATACCAATACACCAGTCCTGTATGAGACAGCCCTAGCATGTATTCAATATGGACAGTGGGTGTTAGTGCCGAAGTGGTGACATGTAGAGGTGTATGGTATGTAGGAGGGCTGCTGGGGCTTGATAGCAGGCTGTGAAGCCTATGCCCAGATTCGGACACATTAAAAAAAAAAAAAAAAAGGAATATAGCCATCTATGATTGCTTTTTAGAGCTCCAAGTGAAGAAAGGCAGTTGAACAAGACACTGGATGGTTAGATGCTGAAAAGAGAGAATGTTCTCTTAGTGTTGTCCATTCCAGTTCAAAATTACACTTAAAACTCCAAGTGTTGTCCATTCCAGTTCAAAATTACACTTAAAACTCCAACTTAACCCTTTCCCTTAAAGGGGTGCGCGTAAATTCTGGCTGTGGTGCGTAACTCTTGGTCAGGACCCTTCATAACAGTCGCGTAGAGATAGTTTAACTCTAATGCTTGTAGGAATGTTACTGTTCATCATAAGAAAGGCCACTTTGGTCTCATTTTGAAGATTAAGAGTTTTGCTCTGTCACACATTGTTCGAAAAGGCAGTACTGTATATACAAAATGCAAAAAAAGTGAGTAGAAGTTAGCTGATATGCTAAAGTTTTACACTTTCCTTTAAAACAAAATATTTGCCAAAAAAACTGTTCAAGATATAATAATATTTTTTGCTTCAGTACGTAGCAGAATAAATTTCCTTCCCAATAATGCATCATGTGTTGTATTTTCTTCAATAATAATGCCATACTTTACGAGAGAAAACGGAGCATAAGTGTTCGGCAGGAGATCAAGAGGTGTACATCCTACCTGTGAGGACCTTCATACAACACTGAGCCGACTAACCAAGTGAGCACACATGCCCCAGCTGTGGCAGGCATAGCTCCGCCCACTTTTGCCCATCATACAGTAAAAATGATGACTCCCTAAATTTTTCTTAGATTGCATCGGATGACGGGCAAAGTCGTCAAACTGATGCCAGAGGTTGACAAACGAATGACTCTCTAGCCCGTCATTGGTATGTGTATGGGTTAATATCCTTCCACACCTGCTGATACTTCCTCAGTCGGACTCTATCACCTGTAACTATATTCTACATGGTATCATCTATAAAGGCTCCAGCATGCTTGCATTTGTCAGCCTTGGTCACCTAATGGCAGCTCTCCATGCTGCTCAGTCTCTGGCAACCTCCCTATTCAGTCCTTTATCCCTGAGGTCACTCTATGACCTCATCCCAAATCTTTTATGGTCTGCCTCTTGCAACTCTACCCGCGATGTTCACACTTCTCACTGTCCACACCTGATTGTCATCCTCCATCCTCTCCATATCCCCAAACCATCTCACCCAACCTCTGCTCACAACAACACCAATACACTCCAGTCCCATCCGTCCCTTTAACTCTTCCATTGTAAATCTAGCCTCCCCCAGGCCTTGCATTCCATACCAGAGTACAGTAAACTCTCACTTATCCTTATTTGGGGTAATTCAGCCACTAAAGGAAAATGCCAGATATTGCATAGTACCCCCCATCGGCTCAATACAGTACTGTACAGTATTCAGCGTCGAGCCAGATATTGCGTTACAATCCATCTCAATTCTGTATCCTAAGAACTTACCCATGAGTAAAAGATGAAAATCAAGTATAAAATACAATAAAGTACTACAGTAAAACCTCAATATAACGGACTTCAATAGACCAGAATTCGCTTTTATTGGACTCGAGGAGCTACCGGACTAAACTCCTATATATCGGAAAAAGTCCGATAAAACCAGAAAGCAGTCCGGACTGCATGACCACTTCAGCTTTGTTCACCACAATAAGACAAGTAAAAGACATGTTTTTCAGTGCACAGTATAGTATTATTATGCCATTTGATTAATGTAGTGAAGGTATAACACAGTACAATACTGCAATGGTGGTGAAAACCACTGATGCAATCTGGACTAATGTCTGATATATCGGAAAAAGTCCGGATTAGCAGGGGTAAGGCCGGATGTCGCTTTTATCAGAATTTCGCATTTTTCGGACTGGCTTGGGCCCCAATTAGCCCATTATAGTGAGGTCTTACTGTATACAGTAATTCAGCACCAGTTGGCTACTATTTACGAGTAG
Organism: Birgus latro; assembly: GCA_018397915.1. Taxonomy (NCBI): domain Eukaryota; kingdom Metazoa; phylum Arthropoda; class Malacostraca; order Decapoda; family Coenobitidae; genus Birgus; species Birgus latro. Next base: position 84,313 of record JAGKTI010001197.1, read on the forward strand.
GTTGATATGCATCAACACTGGATATTGCATAGAACTGCCGGTTACGTCCTGTTTTTGAGCAGAATATTATATAATTTCGCAGATTGTTGCTTTAATAGAGCTGAGCCAGCAGCGCCAGATATTGCTTTGGGTCGGATATTGCGATGACGAGTAATTGAGGGTTTACTGTATAATTAACCCTTTCCCTACCGGAAATGTGTTTTGATGTACCCCCGTACGTCACTTGCAAACACTCGTGAGACACCGAAACCACAAAAGTGGTTCACTGGTACACTTGCTAATGAATGGCAGCATATGGGCCTCAGGGTAGCTAAGTAAGGTTGTTTCTGAGGACCTCATGATGGCAACAGCTCTATGTTTTGACAACAAAGACTGTGATGAAGTTCTGGTGAATTCTTACGTCATAAGATACGTCATGACCGAGTTGCACTTGCATCAGTGGCTTACTCATCTATGATGCAGTCTCTTTCAGACCAATCATTATTGTATTTTTTCTGCTACTGATATTGTACTATACAGTATCTCCCGGAGACATATGGCAACAGTTGCACCTCTCAGCTTGCGTGAGAGGGCCAGACAGCTAGTTACCATGCACTTGACCATGAGAGAAGGTACTCAGGATAGTAGTAGTAGTTGTTCCCCAGGCAGTCTGGCCGAACAGCCCCGAGTCCCTAAGGAGGGCCATGGCAGAGACCGGGCTTTCTCACAGAGCTCTCAAGGAGTGTATATTGTGTTGTTGGCTTAGGTGATTGTGTGCAATGCAGTCTTCCGTGATGTGCTTAATAATTAAGTATGGGGTGCTGTGTTACATCCTGGACAGGCGTCAGCGATGGAGTCATCCAGCCTCTTCTGATAACTCAAGAGGGCTGGATGATGCCCACATCTCAGCCTGCCCAGGTGGACCCTGTCCTCATGGGGGAGATACCGTTCAGAAGGATGGACATCAGGAGGCCGTGCATGCAGCTGTGTGTTGTCTTTGAGTGACTGAATTGAACGGCGAGTGATTTGTGTATGAATATGCTTCTGGAAGCTGGTCTGCAGCGGGCAGGGGGGAAGAGATGATAGTATTTGTGTATGATATTGTGTGCTGGGTGTTGTTTTGATGTTCCTTGGTGTGTGTGGATGTGCTGCCATGTAGTGGAGTGGATGTTGTGGGTTTGTGGAGGCTGCAGCGAGAATTTGGGTGCCTTTCATGTCTAGATGATCCTTGACTTTGAGGACTTTGGTTTATTGGTGTAGGTGGTCTGTAGGTGCAGTAGCTGTGCAGCCTGTGATTATTTTTAAGGCCTTGTTTTGTATGGTCTGAAGAGTGTTGTAGTGTGTTTTAGTGAGGTTAGGAGCCCAAACAGGGCTTGCATAATTCACACTGAATGTGATGACTGTGTGAGGTCTTGTTTTTTGTGTTTATGCCATCTATGTTTAGTTGGAGAATGTTTATGTTATGTGTGCGGTGTGTGTTGGGCGCTGCAGCACGGAGGGGAGGTGGTGGTGAGGGTGGAGGGGAAGGGGTAGGAGTAGTTTGTGGTGGAGGTAAGGGTTTGGGTGGATTAGTTCGGGGTGGGATAGGAGGGGTTAGGGGATTGGATGGTGTGGGAAGGATTGGTGGGTTAGGTTAAGGAGGTGTGGGGGAAGTAGGAGTAGGGTTGGTGAGGGAGTTAGTGGGTGGGGGGAAGGAACATAAGGAGCAGGTCCAGGTGTTTGTGTAGTATTTTCTGGATGCAAGTGTTGTGCAAGTGTAAGAGTAATGGGTCCAGTTCTTGCAGGAATTGCGCTGAACTGAACCCTTTGTCTGTCAGCTCGACGTAATAGGTTTTGAGCATGTTGGACATATGTATTTGTTAGTGGGTGCTGGATTGCTCTCAATATCCCTGGCGAGAAGAAGTTGTCTAGAAATGACCGCGGGGAGTCATTTCTCGGTGTAGAAAAAATGGTGTTGCTGTGTGTGATGTGTGGAGAGATGTGTTACTTGCCCGGGTGACTGAAGCCACTCCCAGGTTCTCGGGCCCCGTGAGGGGCCGGGGGGGCATTGTGGTGGTTTGGCCCCCGTGCTGTCGTCCTCTTCTCCTCAACAGCCTCTGGGGGGGTAGACCCACGGCGAAGATGCCAACGCTCCAGGTCTGCTCAGGATAGTTTTCTCTCATGGTGTGTCTGCCGGATTCCAATAATGATAAGGGTTCTATTCCTCATGTTGCCAGTGATTTAGATGTATCAGATGGTGATGCAACAGTGTCTGATGTGTCAGTAGACGACAGTGATGCCGAAAACAATAATGAGGTTGATGTGAGTGAAGAGGAGGAGGAGGAGGAACTTGGTAGCGAGCTTAGCAATGCCATGCTCTCAGCAACAAATGGTTCAAGGTCGCCATTCCCTTCACATGTGTCCACACGCTTCGTGCTTCTGTCTGATCCATTTGGAGGTGGTAGACCTAATGTTCTGCCTAGTGTGGAAGAGGATTTTATGGATGTGCCAGGAATTGTTGCACATCATGCATCACATTCAGTGACTACACTTGATTGCAGCTGAGTTATTTTATAATTGTTTTTTTACAATAGTAACATCATGTTGGGTTTATGTGATCATCAGTATACTGTACAAGTAAATCACAAAGAGTTAATAGTTTGGATGTGGCAGTGAAAGATACACTACCTCCCACACTGCGGGAGGGGGAGCTGTCAGGTTGGTATGGAGGGTGAACGTAATATTTACATGGGGGGGGGTCAGTAAAGGAGTTAAAGTAGCAGGTTTTGAACTTTAAGTGAGGGATTCTGGGCAAGTATGGAAGGGTGCAAATTATGGCTGAATACATTTCTAATTTTTATTGGACGATATTTTCCTCCCATTATTCATTTTCAGGGCTCCCAGAAACTCCAAGTGAGGGCAAGTGGCTGAACAAGACATTGGAGGAAGGATCAGTTGTGGGTGTAGATCCTCACCTACTGGAAGGGGAGACCTGGAGGGACCTGGCACGAGAACTGCAGGGGGAGGGCCACTCCCTGGTTCCTGTTACAAAGAACCTCCTCGATGCCCTCTGGCCCGACCGCCCTCCTCGCCCAGCCAATCCTGTTGTGCCCCTCCAGGTACAAGTATATCATCATCATAAGTCATGTTATGTTTTTCTTTTCTTGCTCTTGAGAGCTGCAAGGGGAGGGCCATTCTCAGGTACCTGTTACGAAGATCCTTCTTGTTGCCCTTGGGTCTGACTACCTTCCTTACCCTGCCAGTCCCATTGTACCTCTTCAGGCACAGTTGTTGTTGTTGCGGCCACAGGCTTACCTAGACTTGTACCTAGTGGACTGCAGTATGATACTGCCCTTCTCCTGCAATTCACAGCCTCTTTTTTTACCCGCCCCGTCCCAACCGCATTTTTACTCAACCCATCCCCAGAACTCGGCCGATTTTCAACTTATTATGGCTCAAACTTCCACTTTTGGTGAGAAACATTGAAAATTCAGCGAGAAAGCATTCACCTGAAGTGAAAAATAACCTAAACAGGTGAGAGATCCCTCACCTGGCTAACATTTTTTATGACGCCACACATCTTAAAAGACGATCCCTATGCAAGGGAAACTTAACCAAAATGACACAGCCTCGTACATATTTATTTATTTGGTACGAATTTATATGTAGTACAAGGGTATATTACTTTTCATGCAATGATATAGGTGATAAAAGCTTTGTTCCCTCACCAAACACATCAGTATATTGCACCTACTTTGGCGATGTTACCTCATTACTTCTGTTCATTACTAGCTCTGGTGCCACGTAATCTTTGTCCTCCACATCAGGAATCACTTTCGCCTTGAATTTTGTCGTCAGAGAGATCGTGGTGCTACGTGTCTTTACTGGCCAGGTCACTGCTAACAAGTGAGTTGCGAGAAAATGGTGCACCCCCCGAGAGGGGGGGGGAGGTTGCACAGGGTCAGGCAGTGTCGCTGCCTGGCTGGGAGTAGAGGAGGTCTCCCACATATGCCTACTAAAAATCACCTGCAAATCTTCAAAAATGTGCAAACAATGGGCCTTGCAAATCTTCAAAAATGTGCAAACAATGGGCCTTGCAATTGACTGACGTACGATGCATGTCGGTGGGTTTCAGCATGAAAAAAAGTTGTGATATGCATCGTACGTCGGGGGGATGGGGCGGGTTAAGGGATGGGAAGGCATTTGAGGGATGTTTGTATAACCAGGCAGTTGAGTCAGCCAGTGTTATAGATGCCACTGTGGGAAGGCCTCCCTCTACAGCACCGTAGGTAGGATAATGCCCATCCAGTTACAACAAATTCTGTCATCTCACGTGCATTTTTCCTCTGTAAGTTTATAAAATCGATCTCTTGAATCTTAAGGAAGTGTTGGTGATGAAATAAAGTCCAAGCCTAAAGAAAGTCATCAGTGTCAGTTTTAGTAAATTGACCTCATTGATTTTCATAACCATGTAGAGAGAAGCAGGAATGGTGACAGGATTTTTGTAGCTGATAGTACAATATGTTGCTGATTCTGTTTGCCCATTCTTGATTGTCAGGGTGTCATTGGGCAGCATAGGAGTAGGTGATGAATGAATGAACTAATTATTCTTATTGTTATTTTTATGACACAAGAAAGAAAGGTAGCTGGTTCTATGAAGGCCTTGATATGAAACAGAGGCTTGAGTGCTGCAGTTGCTCGAGGATTACATGAAAGAGTGTTAGTGCCAACATTAACATATGGATGTGAGACTATGGTGTGGCATAAAAATGAAAAGTCAGGAGTAAGAGCAGTGGAGATGGGACTGTGGAGGAATGTATGTGGAGTATGGAGGATGGATAGGAGACGGAATAATGTGATTTGTGAAAGATGCGAAGTGAGGAAGTACGTGGACACCAGAATCGAAGAGAGTGTACTGAGATGGTTTGGTCATGTGGAGAGAATGGATGACAATAGAGTGATGAAAAAGGTATATCTGAGCGAATTTGAAGGAGGGAGAAGGCGAGGTAGGTCAAGAAGGTGGAGGGGTGTGTGAGGAAGAGAGGTATGGGAGTTGGTGAGGCTAAGGGACTGACAAGAGACTGAGCTGGCTGGAAGAATTTGGTGTGGAGAAGCTCATAACCAGGGATTTGTCATCCCTTTTTAACATGACAGCATTCGGATTGACTCTGTCAGGTACCAGTAGGTATATGTGAAGCTACAGAATGTGATGAAATTTTTTTTGGCTGTCTGATGGAGCGAGGATTCCGTGGGCTTGAATGATGTGTGAATCAAAGCGTGGCCCATTGAACTGGGCAGACTAAGGCTGTCTGGACGTTGCTACTCCTCACCCTGCCCTAGGGCAGGAAAGGAGGTCTGGATGATGATGATGATGATGATTACAGTATTATTATTCATCCATTCATCCATCATCCAATCCCATGTTGCCCCATGAGGAGCACAGGAGCCTGGGGCTAGGCATTATAGTGGTTGGTAGGGGCACTCACCATCCACTCATTCGATGTAGTGCTGCTCTCGAGTGCCTGCCCTTTCCTCTCTTCCTTCTTTCCATCCTTCCTCTTCTCTCTTTCTTTCCTTTATTCTTTCCTCTTCCTTCTGTCTATGGGTGACCCTACACTGAGTGACAAGCCAACTGGTTTCCTGTACACCATAACCAAGTTATGGCACCTTGAAGTTTAGTGGGCAGTTAAGGTGCTCCAATCAGACTGAGCCAGTGCAGGTTTATACCCAACGAGTAGTTAGGGTTTATTGCTCGAGTAATGCCACTTATGGATGAATGAGGCTGGTCACTCTCATCTTAAATGTCAGGACCAACTGGCCTAGCATGGGGCTTCTATGCTTCTCATAGGGCAACACTGGATTAGATGATGAATGAATAAATGATTAATCATTATTTCATCATCATCATCTAATCCTGTGTTGCCCCATGAGGAGCATAGGAGCCCGGGGCTAGGGAAGTTGGTCCTGACGTTTAAGTTCAGAGTGACCAGCCTCACTCATCCCTGAGTGGCATTACATGAACAATAAACCCCCAACTACCTCTTGGATATAATCCTGCCCAGGCTTAATCCAATTGGAGTGCCTTAATTACCCACTAAACCACCAGGTGCCATAATTTAGTTATTTATTATTGTTATTTTTTTTATATGTCTGACTAGAAAGAGAAAAAAGTCCATATAGTAAGGCTTATCAGAATGCCTCTCCAGGTACTAGCCATACATCAGTCATCATTGCACTGATTGAAAAAGGGAGAGACCATCTGTAAGTCTGGAAGGGAAACAGTTTTCTTCATATGTGTGTGGGGCCACAACAGCAACAGCAGGATAGATAGATACCGTATGATGGGATATTATCGTACTGGTGGGGTGATATCAGCAGCTTGATTTTTTATACAGTACTTATTTTTTTATTCAGCAAAAACAGAGGAATACTTAACATATGTTTCTTCCTAATAATGGCTGTGTTTCATATGATGAAAGGCTTAGTTTCAAAGCAATTTGGAGTTCACTGTTTTGTGGACTGTTGACTTATATTGTATAAAGAAATACAAGAGATATTCCAAAGGTTGAATTTTGTACTGTACTTGGAAATAAGTTTGTGTGCAACACCCAGATAGCCCACTTTGATCAAACCTTTATACCACCTGCATACTATGGATTCTGTGAGGTACCTTTTGCCCATCAACAGTAACCTGATATCTGGTAATATATAGACTTATTAGCCTTGTTCCAGGATGAGGGAATATCGATGTACCCAGTGGGGTAATAATGGCATCAGATTAAAGAATGGATTTTTGCAAGTGGTACGGTAGCTAAATTAAGTGCTCAGGAGTGATTACTACTAATTAGTAAACTTGTTTACTTATGGAGAGAACAAAGAGAGATTGAAGATGATCAGGCAGTCGTTGAATTAACAGTAGAATCAGATAAGGACTCACTTGTATCTGTAGCAGTCTCTGAGGTCCAAAACTTAAATGACAAAGATGGAACCGTAACATAGAGGGTAAAGCACAGACAACAGAGAATGAAGACTACAGAAGCCAAAGATGTGGAGTTGGAGGGGGACTAGACTATGTGCTGCAAGTATTCAACTATAGCAAGCGCCAAAGGCATATGAAATGCAAAGGACAGATTCTGAAGAAGACCAGTGAAGAAGATGACAGGTACATGGTGAATTATTATAGAGTTACAGAGACAGATAGCAAAGAGGAAGGTTTATTTTTTTTAGTGTGGAGGGCTAGTATAAGCCTTACTTGTGCCACGCATACGGACCCAGCCACAAAAACACGGAGTTACCCCACTTCCAAAGGCTCTCTGACTCTACGCACTACCTGGACAATCTGAGACCATTAGCTTGAAGTCGAAGGATTGGTGAGCATTATATTTTTGCCTAAATATTAGCTGAGATATTATAGGGAAAAAAAAAATGATTTTCCTGAAATCCCCGGTTGGGGGAAGGGTTGGCAGGATAAATGCTGGACGCCGTGGGTTAAGGAGCCAGAGTCAGAAGACCACTACTCCACTGACAAAACCTGTATTGTGAGAAAACAGGGTGTATTCTTTTAGGTAAGAGTAGAAAAATGTTATCTAAGCATCATTTTGTGTCCCATATATTTTGATGAACAAATGGATTTATAAAAAAAATAAGGAAAGGATAATACAGTGCTAAATGATTACTACCAATTCATGTGCTGATGATGCTTAGGAAAAGTGTTCAGTTTTTTAGGAAAAAGATGAACTAAATTACCGAAACTGAAGTTTCTAACCATTGTATTTCCTGGTGTCTTTACAAATTAGCAGTGTGTAATTTTTGGTACTACAAGATTTATCCTTATAGTCTGCTTCATGTGTTTAAAAATCACTTACATCCATAGTTTTTTCCTGTTCATGAAAAATGAAAAGCTTTCTGAAGTTTGTGGAATGGTTTTGTTTCATTTTGTTTCATTTTTGAAGGCTCCAACATGCTTGCATGTGTCGGCCTTGGTCACCTAATGGCAGCTCTCCATGCTGCTCGATCTTTGGCACCCTCCATGTTCAGTCCCTCAACCCTTAGGTCACACTTAATGACCTCGTCCCATGTCTTTCTCGGTCTACCCCTCCCAACCCCTCCCCCAATAACCCACTCTGAACCCCCTGGGTGATTTACTGTCCTCAGGCTTGCTTTGATACTTAGATTTGTAAGTCATAGTAGGTTAGATAAAGGGGGGGTAAATATTTCACAGGCCCCACCCATTGCACAGTCGTAGGTCCAGGTAATGGATCTGGGACCCCTAGCCTACCAGCTTACCAGTGGCTGTGGTAGTTGCCTCAGGGCATCCTGCCAGGACAGCTGCAGGGACACCCTCCAAGCGCGCCTTGGCTCTGCATCTGCCTCACCATTATATACCCACTAATAGGGCAGCCTTCTGGGGTGCTACTCCCAAGTTCGGGCCCCTTCCTATTGGGCGGAAGCAGCATCCTGGGAACCGCAATCCCCTGTACCCTCTAGCACATGTTCGAGCCTCATCTCGCCCCGGACCCATGATCTATGCCGGCGGAACCCCCGTCGTGCCTCCCCCCAAAAGTCCGCCACTAAGTAGCGGGGGCAAAGTTTTCTGGCCATGCCCTTGCTGGCGTCAACCCCTGTAACGTAGTGGGATACGTTGTGTGATATGTAAAGCGCATGTGGTGTAGTGCATAGGATAGTTAGAGGAAATGTTTGGGAGAGTATGCTGGTCTACTATCCATGTTACTTATGAGAGTAAGTGATAGGATATTAGTAGTGAAAATTTTGGTCGGGCAGAATTTGATTTCAGTTATATCGGCATATGCTCCACAGGTAGGATTGGATGACGCAGAGAAGGATAGATTTTGGGATGATTTAATACAGGTAGTGATTGGTATGGGTGATGATGAGGTAGTGGTTCTGGGAGGAGATTTAAAAGGTCATGTGGGTGAAGCAGCTGAAGGTTATGAAGGAGTCCATGGAGGATGTGCGTATGGTGTGAGGAATGCGGAAGGGGAAAGAATACTCGAGTTTGGGGAGGCTATGGACTTGATTGTGTGCAACACACATTTTAGGAAAAGAATCAGCCGGTTGATTACGTATGAGTCCGGGGGAAATAGTAGTCAGATAGATTATTTTCTGGTCAGGAGGGTTGATAGGAGATTAGTGAGGGATGTTAAAGTTATAGGAAGCGAGGAGTGTGTGCAGCAGCACAAACTGTTGATTTGTGACATGGTGCTTAAGGAAC